>JAVQJL010078798.1:0-50209 GCA_036024295.1 Nannoperca obscura
AAGAGCAGCTGTGGATGATGAGCAGGGGAAGGACAGCTGGATCCGCCCAGGCACAGACAACACACATAGGACAAACAAAACACAGGGGAGGAGAGAGGGAGCAGGTCATCCCACGACAGCCATTGTAAAAATACTCTATAAACACACATATGTGACCGCATTACATCACTATTACTGTGCCGAATAAATTGTGCAAAATGGCAGATTTTGTTGTGATATTTTAATTTACTGGGAGAGCTCAGCGTATGTGAGTGTCTGAAAGAGGTGGACAGGATGGAGGAGGAAGATAAAAAAGAAAGCGGAAACTCTGAAATTAACAAGAGAGGAAATTACACAGACGCTGTTGTCTGGTCGCTTTCTTCTTTCTTCTTTCTGTACTGAGACAATCTAACCGACGCCAACCCCTGTTCACCATGTAGAAAAACTCACAGGTGCTGGTTTAGAAGCAAGAGGAATCAGTGACGGGGCATTAATGTGAATGATCCCTGCAATCTCATGGCACCCAAACTACAACAAGAACACATACAGGGGCAGTATCTTTGCTTCTGGCCCCGCCCATTGTGTGGTAGAATTTAAGGTGGAAAGCTTTTTATGTGAAAAAAGAGGTGGTGACTTCCACTGACAGCTCCTCTACAAATAAAAAAATGGTTGGGATGAATGAATGAGTAAGAGTACTTTTCACTTACTGTAACTGAGAGTTTGTCATTAAAGATTTTCTCCTGCTCTTGTAAAACATGGGATATACGTGTCTCTGAGGCACATTTGAATCTTACATTTAATTTAAATAAGCCTCAGAGGCAAAAAGCTAATGGAATGAATGAGTCAAAAAGGGAAGCATGGAGCAGGAAAGTGGTCAAAATCACGACTGTGTGTTGTACACAAGAGAGCAGGTAAACCAATAATGTTTGCATGAACAGCAAATATGATCAACTGCAAATTAAAACAGAGAGGTGTTTATTTTACTAAAGTATGATGAAATATGCCAGGGAATGTAGAAATAAAGGCTTGTCTCTAATATAAGCCTGTTGTAAATAAAGGTTTGCTACAGTTCAGGCCACTATTTCAAGAGAATTTCAACTTACAATAGAATCAGACAGCAAAGGTTAGAGCTGTATCCCCCTACATGAAACAGAATAAGGCAACACTGAAAGAGAAGTCAGGCTTGAGAGGGAGAGAAATATAAAAAAGGGGAGAGAGACAACAACAGCATTAGAGGATGGTGAGAAATGAAATACAAATCCAGAGAAAGAGAGTTAGAAGGCTTGGCTTGATGATTCATTTACGTGCTTAAACCTATTTTACACCGCTGCCCTGTTCATCCCCAACAACAATAGGTGGTAATTTCCCATGTGTTGATAAATTACATGGCTCTCTCAGCAAGTAGAACACACTGCTGCGCTATTATGAGAAAAGGCAAATGCTACTTAAAAAGAAGAAGGATGGAGGATTGAGGGAGAGCGGGTTGGAAAGTGAAGTGAACAGAGTGTAGGGTTAATTATTGTATTGGGAGAGAAATAAATGACAGTGCTGCAGTGTAAAATGGAAAATTCTACATGTAGATAAAGATGGAAAATAATGTAAGAAGAGCAAGAAATAAAGGGAAGGTGGGCGCTGCCTGTTAATCTGGAAAAAGAAAATGAAGGAGACAATGAGAAAGAGAAGAGTGCTAAATTGTATGGGCGTGCTAATTACTAACTACTCCTTACCAGAACATCAAAGCATGAGAGACAATAGACAACAGGGACTATTTTTAATACAACTGTGTTTCTGACCCCACCCCAGCCCCCCACGCACCACCAATTCCCCAACACACACACACACACACACACACACACACAGGCAGAGTATTACAATGGCTGAGAGCACAATTAAAACGCCCGGAGGCAGAATTATTCAGGAAGGTGTTTCTGTCATGAAGCACGGACCCTACGGAGCGGGCTGTGTGCCCCCAATGTTGTGGGATCATGTCTGGAGGTTTTCCTGTGCTGCTTGTCGCCCACCGCCGCCTACCTCTCTCCCACATTGTTCCTGCCACTCCCCCGCACACTGCCGAGTCTAAGAGAAAAGGAAGACAACAACGTGCAAGATTTGAAGGAATAAAAAAAGCTGTGAGATGTCAGGAATGTAAAAACAAAATAGCAATATTAACTGCAAGCCTAAGAAATATAAAGACCAAACTGCACAGAAGCATAAAAAGATTCAAGCCTCACGTGTAAGAGCACTGTCACTTGATTTTAGGTTTCAAGGCTTGTAATATTTCTACATTTAGGATTTATGGCTTAGTGACTTTACATTTGCCTTACAGAAATATTTCAAATTATTCTATATATAAGGTCATTACATTACTTTTCAATTTATAATATGTACCCCCACACAATTTGTCCCCATTAAGATTTGTTTTTCTTTCTATTTAGCATAGTACACTCACATAGCGTCTGCTTGGCATGTGCATCCTATCCAGAGGTCCACCAAACAACAGGGAAGAGAAGTGTTGACAGTTGGTGGTCAAAGGTGTTGCTAAAGAAAAGATCCTAGCCTCCAATCAGGATTGCCACACCCAGTGTGGTGGTAAATGCAGTGCCAATAGGACATTAGAGATGGCCTTGTGCTACACGGAGCACTTTAGGATAACTATGGCACTGACGTATTTTGTTATCAAAAACCAGAATTTTTCTTCCTGAAAAATTCAAATGGATTTTTGATAACTCATTTTGAATTCTGGGGTGTAAACATAAACGTAGCCTTTAAAATGTGTGTTGGGGTGACAAGTTAACCTGGCCCATTACTCTGGTAGCTGATTCAATCTGTGGAAGGACAATAACTGGAGGATTCACTGATGAGTAGTCAACGTGTGTGGTGCTCGTGAGTTAACCTATGAGCTTCCTGGGGAATGTTATTAATGCTGCGAACTGTGAAATGTGCCCTGTAGTTTTCTTGTAAACAAAAGGGGTTTTTACATTCAGTCTTACACAACACAATTCATTGTGTGTATCGTTGATGCCTGACACGTGTTGAATGCATTTTCTTCCTCATAATACATGTGTAAAGGATCTTTTGTAGTAAATTAGCTGTATCTTCTGTTACATAAAAGGACGTTTGAAAATGAATGAGGATACTGCAGTATTAGTTTGTGAGCTTAAATCTCTTTTGCAGAGTGAAACGACCTAAACCCATCTAATTCTAGTAATGTCTCTGTTGATATACTGCATGGGGCTGGATGGAGATACTACATTCTGTGGCTGGAGGGACATTTTAATCCATCAGATGGCTGGACTGAAATAACAGTTTCGCAAAAATTCACAGCCTCCCCCAAATCAGACTGTAGTGAGTGCTTCAGTAAAGGTCTAAATCTGTCATTACAACAATACTGCCAACTATACTTTGTCAGCAGCTCTTCATAACGTGTCAGTGCCTTGCTTTTCCTTGTGGTCCCTGTGGTTTAGGAGTTATTATAATACGATAAACTGGGACAAAATCCAGAATGGAGCTTAAAATATCTCCTGCAAAGGTTATGAAATGCATAGTCTTTTCAGACCGTCTCAGTATGATCCCACGAAGCTCTATCAGCTGAAAAAACAGTTCACTCTTAGCAGATTTATTTGGGTCTTTATCACCATTATGGAGGCAAGCTTCATCAAACCATAATTGACTTCTGAAATAACCTTGTTCCTTATTACTTATGCACTTGGGAGTCCTTCATTCATTTGCTACATTACTTTTCTGTGTCTACTGCTTTTGCCCTTGACACCAGACTTTCTTTGGGTATATCATATTGCTGAAATAATAGTGTGTCTTACTGCTTAAGTGTTTGGCACACTGTCTTCTTAGCACATTGTCTCACTCGGTTAATGTTCTGTAGCTGAAATACATAACATGAATCAGGTTAAGAAGGTGAACATATTGCAATCCTTGAAGGGTCAGTTCACCTAAATGATAAAATATGTATCTGCATGGAATTGCCAGTTCATTAGGTACACTTAGCACAGTTTAAAGGCTCCAGTGTACTCAACATAAGGATGGTGGAACAGCTTCAACAATCCAAAATTATTTTTTTTTGTTAGTGGTTGTTTGTTTGCTGTTGATTTTGTGTTTCGTCTTTTTGTGCTTTCTTCTTTTACAGCGGCCTTTCAGTGTATTGTTGTAGATTGGTCCACAACACCCAATACAGTGTTGGAGAGCAACACAAGAGCACAGCTCGCACAAGCATGTACACAATAAGTGTTGCAGACATGGTGCACTAGAGGGTGGACACCCGATCTGACCCGACAGGTCCTGACTGGCCGGGCTGGTTTTGGACAAAAATGTGGAAATTATGTTTGGCTTCGAGCCGGCTCGGTTACTACTCTCTTGGACTCAGGTCAGTTTCAGACAGAAACATGTGTCCCGAGCCACACTCTAGTGTGCACACACCCTCAGAGGAGAGTGTGTGCTGGGCGCACCACAAACCATGCTGAGAGCATTATACTGAGTGTATTTCTAATTTTTTGTACACCCCATTCATATCAATGAGACTAAAGATTAGGAACCACTTTAATATTTATACCTGATAAGATTACATCTGCTGTGTTTTCAAAAGTTAATCTATTCCTTCTTGGAAATTAAATAGCTTGAAACATGTACTCGTACACATCTAAATTCATTGAGTGAAAGGTTCAATTAACGGGTATCACAGTCCATGTGAACTTTTCATACTCTGCATTGCGAGCAGATCATCATGTATCAGAAGACCTTTTACCTCAAATGACATTTGGCTGGATCAATTCAATCTGAAGTCTGGCAATCCAGATGATTGATGTTCTTAATCATCTCTTTGCATATCAGGAATGAATGCTCGTTAGCAAATTAATTCCATTTCCAGTTTAATACAGTATCCGGAAACACACATTATTCTGACGTGCCTTGGGTTACTGCAGATTTGTATTAATTTGTGGATGCCCATCTAAAATCATGATGTTATTGTTACAACACTACAGACCCAAAATAAATGATGACACCTCATCTACTTGTAGATGGATTGGTGAATCTCTATGTTTTTTTTATTAAGAACATGTAAAAATGCTCAGGGTCAGACAGAACATTATGTACAATTAAATATCCTTGTAAGTGGAACAAGTAGGCACTTTTATTTATCAGTTTTTGAAAAGTTGACTTTGTCTTCATTTAAAAGGTCATCAATTTGCTATATTCAAAGCTATAATTATACATGTTTTTATATTCCAGCACTGAATAGGGTTTTATGTACTGGATATTTATTTACTTACTTTGGAGACATTCAAAACTAATGTAATGTCAGTTACAACCAATTGATTGCAACATGTGTGCAATCATCAAGTTTGATACAAGAATTTAAAGAACCCTAGATTTTGTTGCTAACAAAGCCAGCTTTGATGGATTCCTGTTGTGACTGCAGTCCAATACAAATGCTTTTACCTTCACATCAATAACGTCACTTCTTCAGATGCCAGTCTTTTGTCAACTTGTGGCCAGTTGAGTAGTCAATTGTCTTGAAATACAAGGATTGTTGTAAATTGTTCAATATCAAACTTGATTTTTAGATATTTTGTGAGTTTTATGGGTCTCTCCCTTTCTTTCTTTCTCTCTCTGTTTTGCTCTAAACAGTACGAAGTTGTAAAACCCTTAAAAGCGTCCTCTGAGATTCTGTCTCTGGTGGCCTACACATCATGTTTTATGCACAAGTCAAATAGAACATTTCCTGGGTGAGCTTGAAACAGAGAGGTATAGTGTGTGTCTACTGTGCTTGTGTGTGTTGTGTGTGTGAGCTTATGCACTAGCTCTTGTGCTAACAATGTGTTAATTGTGCAAACAGTTGTACAATGTAATGCCATGTGACCACTAAAGACCTGCTTCAGGTGAGTAAAGAAAATCATGTTGTAAAGATGAGCTACATCCAACTGTGTGTGTGTGTGTGTGTGTGTCTGTGTGTGCGTGCACGTGCACATGCTTGTGTGTGGTTTGAAATATTAATGCACAGAAAAACACAAGGGACATCTGTGGAAATATCTCTCTTGTATGTTAACATGACCCCTGAGGGGAATAACTGTGTATGGCACCAGATGAAGTTTGTATTTGTGTGAAAACATATAAATGTACAATGTAGTAAATGTACAAGCTGAAACATGCATTCTCAGTAACTCTTTTTCATTAATTTTCCTTTCATGAAAGCCATATGTGATTTACACTAGTCTGCTCAGGAAAAACATGAAAACATGTAGCATAGACATAAATGAAATAATCAATATATTTATATATTAATAAAGAAATAACTTTGATAGTGTTGCAAAATTGGCACAACTAGAGGATATTGGTCAAATTGAGCATAGTACCAAGGAGATCAAACCCTGTATAGACTGTTAACATTAATAATTTGACTGGTCTGTACATACAGTAAACGTATGTTTGTTGTTGTACATGCATACACTAGTATCCCTGTCGTCGGCAGTGTATGAATAATGAGAGCTATTAACAACCAGAGTAAAATGTCTTGTATGTACATTCTTGGCTAATGAAGTTAAAATGACTACTGCTAAAGTGTCATTACTTTTGACTACACTTTACTGTGTCAAAAGAAAGTAAGTGTGCAGTGAATCAATAATATACTTTAAATCAATGCCAGTTGTGTTGCTTAATCCGAAAGGGGAAGGTGTGTTTGGCAGTGCAAACCAGAAGTCAACCAATAATAATACACTTGTTTTGACCTTGAAACATAAAGGTTAGGTCTTAGGCTTGACTTGGAATTTGACTTGGGACTTGCAGGTCTTAACTTGGTGTTACATCCCATGAGATATAGGGAAGTGGGATGTCTTTAGATGTAGTTAGGGTTAGCAGGTTTAGGGTTAGGGTTAACCTAACCCTAACCCTGCTGGTTGAAGCTGTTTTGTGTATGTCTACATGATCTTCTGTTGACTGTTTGAGTTTCCTCTCACAGTCAAAAGACAAAATTACAGGTGTACCGATTTACAGATGTCAGTCTGAAAGGTTGTGTCTGTGTGCAGCGTGTTAGCTCTGTGATAGACTGGCAACCTGTCATGGCATATTGTGCCACTTACACTTAATACTATGTTACAGGATAGGCTTCAGCATGGTGTATGGGAATGCTCTCTGATGTGACAGCACATGGAATACATACCAAATAGCATCTGTCATCTCAACCCAATCTCAGATAATCTCCCAAAACCCAACCTAGAGCCAAAACATATAAAGCCACGATGTATGCATTTATGATGAACCATGCTGTCTAGGTTAAATTCTACTACATGTTCAGTGATGCCTCTCTCATCTGTAACTCTGCACCAGCACCACAGCCAGCCAGGGAACAAATTGTATTTCCTCTAGAGAGTAGGTACAAGCTTCAAGAAATTGCTTCTGAAATTACTGCCCACCTCAGAGCACATCTTTAGATCACAGATAGAAAACATGATCTAAATGAGGCCCAGGCAGCCTTGTGCTGCTCTGGAACCCTTTATTAAGTAGCCGCAACTACATTGCTATCGTAGGACTCAGCTTCGGCCAGCATTTACATCAAAAGCATAAATGCCTGAAGGATTGTTGTGAAGCAGAGGAGAGCTGCATTTATCATTTACTCATGGAAAACAGTGAGCATATTGCAAGCTTGAAACCTGCGGGCAGAAATACGTGGCCTGTAAGCAGACAGCCAGCAGATCATCATGCATCATAATGCATACACTGTAGCATTGATTGTCAAAGCTCAGGGAACCACTCATGATGCATGATGGATATGCAATAACAGTAAATTGTTGTGGTCTTCAGATCTGCCAATGCTAAAGGTATAGCAGGTGGGAAGACATTCACAACTGACTATGGGTTGAATTATACAAAATAAAATGCAAACAGCCCAAAGAGGGTAACCACAGTGCAAACTGAAGTTTCTTTGTCAAGCCCTTTTGAAGTGATAATGGACTTTGCTGGATGGACTTCAACCACAGGTTTCATTGCTTTGAGTCTGTTTACAATCAGACTTAATATCATGTCATCTTCAGTCTCTATCCACTTCCCTTTACACTGGCTGGACTAACGTTTGTTTTTTCCTTTTCGCTTTCTGCTCAACACTATGGCAACAGTAGGACGCAGATGGGAATAACATTACTGCCAGTGGCAGCCAGTATGAACAACCAACAGTAGCATCATCAGCATATAGTAAAACTGAACATGGTGTTTAAAATGGCAGCCACATCAGTGCAGTCAGATTTACTACACACGTTGGTTTAGTTGCTGTAACCCCAGATTTGGTCCTTATTTGAGACTGCTTATTTTTACCAGCACTTTGAATTGCATCCGTGTATGAAAGGTGCTATATAAATAAACTTGCCTTGCCTTGCCTTGCCTACCAATATTACAGGTTAGTTTACATTTGAAACCGTCAATAACTGATTATACAGCCACTTGAGTGGCACAGGAAGAAGTAGTAAACACATCGCTAACGTGTTATCACCTTAAAGTATGACAATCTTATTAACACACAGTTGCCTTTACACATCTATCACACACAGAGTATCATTACACTTTATTTGGAGTTCTGTCCACCTGATGAATAACAGTCCAATATTTACTCTTTCTTTTGCTCAGTTTTTGGTCTCCACCAACTGCTGAGAGAAATATCTGTTCACCAGCTAGTCACGGAAGTGTCTGCCTGCTGCTTGGTTCTGGGCAGGCAGTGTACAGTGGGTTTGTCAGAATGTTTTTGCTGATAGATACCTGATGCAGCTCGAAACAAGGATGACATGAGCAGTGAGACTGAATCAAACCAGCAAATCTGTGGGCTGGAAAACCAAAACGATGAGCTGAAAAGCGTTAGAACGCTCCATAATGCTGAGAGGAGAAGGAGTCAGGTGATAATTCGTCATTACGAGGGACCCCTTTCACATACAAGTGCAGAAAAACATATCTCTTTTTTCCCTTCCGTGTCTTTTCTCTCATTCCCTACCTTCCCTAACTTTCTCTCATTATCGGTGTCTTTGCTGTCCCTCTCCGTTTTTGTCATTCTTCTTTCTTTATACTCTAACTTTCTAACTCATTGCTGTTATCACCACACCATCTCACTTTTCTCTCTGAGAGAGAAAAGTGTTTTTTCTCCCCCTCTGTCACTTTATATCTCTATCTGCCGTGCTCTGTGTTCCATTTCCTTGTCGGTCCACATGACACTATCTTTCTCTCAGGCTTTCTACCTCTTCCATTTTCTCAAGGCAAAAAATCAACAAAATCTATCTCAAGGTCTCTGTCTCTCACAAAATATCTGAGTCTAGTTCATTTTGTCATTCTCCTCAGTTTCAGTGTAGGTGAGACATTATATAAAATATACATATACAAGTAGTTTATATTCATACCATCTTGAAATAAATAGGCAAACTGAATACTGAGTGTTTGTGTCTGAGTGTCTTAGTCACACACATTGTCCCTCAGGCTGTGGCATTTATCAGCATATTGGCCAGTCAGATATGTTATTTGCTTCAGTGACATATTCAGAGTTTACAGTTGCCATCCTGCTTTGTGTTTGTCTCTCAGTTGAGGCTGAAATAATTAAGTTCAGCTCAGTTCAGTTGGTGCATTATTGTTATTATGACACTGCAGTCCCGTATACTGCCATAGCAGAGGGTGACAGAATGACTTACACTCACTACAGAACAAAGGCAATCAATTATGTACAGATTATCTACATACAGTGTCATTCTTCTTTTTGTATTGTTGCTCTTTTTCCTTCATTTCACCAGTAATTAAATTTCCCAGCCAGAGTTTGTCTCTTTTCTGCCACATAAAACTTGTTATGTTGGCAACATGCATCAGGCTGTCTAACAAGCAGTCATATTGGGTTTAAAACAGCCCCTTTCACTCTACTTAGGGAACATTTTGCAGGTGTGCTGCTGATGGCTGTGAATTGCATTTGAACTGCAGTATTTTGTTCATGCGGAGGAGAAAGACAGATGGACCATTTGATCATTTTCATGCACCCCCCCCCCCCACCCCCCCCACACACACACACACACACATATATATAATTACTTGATGTGGACATCCAAGGAACACAGAAAATGCAGAATACTGCTGCTACATCCAAACACTGACTGGCTTTTATGGGATCTTCTCTCAAAGGCCAGTGTTGTGTATTGTGCTGTATTTTAAGTGGTCAGTCTGCAGCAATTGCCAGATGCCATGAGTTTTCTGTGAATATTCATGGTTCCCAGAGGATAAATACTTACAATTTGGAGTGGCAATCTGAACTCTTCTCTAGCACCAAAGGTCAAAGTTCAATTGTACCCCAAATTAAAATCTAATCAGCAGATTGTTGCTGTGCCATTTGTTGAGTGGATTGATGCTTCCCATAGGATAATTTGTGACAGACGCCATCGACCCAGCATTTATCATGAAGTATATCCCACAGGCACCATCAGGTCAAGCGGTCATCTTGGTGCACGAGATCCTGTTAGCAGCCTAATTTTCCATCAAAGAAGCTGTGGATATTGATGGTTCCGAGACGACTCATTGACCTCTAAAGAAAATTGCTTTTTAAGTCAATGCATAGACATAGATAGGAAGAGATGTACATTTTTTTTTCTAGGTAAGTGAATTTAATTGATAAATCTACACAAGTTGATGTTTAAACTGAGACAAAAGGAAAAAGGAGATAAACTATTTTATGCTAGGTATGTTCTTTGTACTGAAATCTGTTTTGCACCTCTTCTTTCTGACATCTGACGTCCATTTTAATAATGGTCTCTTTCTGGGGCATTTATTTTAAGATCTATACCACACAAACTCAGTATGTAAAAGTTGACATTGTATAATTTGAAGTCAGAGAAATATACACAAAAACATTGTTAACTTTGTGGTTCATTAATAATCTAAAACAGTTAACAGTGGATCGGAATGAGAGTTGTACCCTGCAGGCATGTTTTCCCCACTTAGTCCTATCTCTGCATGTTTATCTGTGCTGCTACATAGCTCCAACAATGGCAATAGTCAGTAAGTTGTGTTTCATGCCCCAGTAAAAGAAAACAAATGTGACAAAAGAAATTAAAACATATAGAGCAAAAGATGGACTGGCTGAAGATATGAGTAGCATAGAAATGGATACAGGAGGAGGAGGAGAGGAGACACAACATTTTGTCTATATTACCTATTTTATGTGTGCGGCAGAGCGAGATGGACACATTCACAAACGCACACAAAGCAACCCAAGACGAGCCATTCATCTAACTGTCCCATTCTGAATCTAGCTGAGTGAGATATCGGCATCTCTCCATTTAGCTTCAGCCATGGTCGAGACCAAGATAGCATCTGCCCTTTCTAGAGGCCAGCACAAATCCATAGAGCGCTGTGACAATTATCCACAATCAATGTCTACTTACCTGCCATTCACAGTGACTGAATACTGCTGTCTGAATAAAGCCAATGTCTATCTCCGTTTTTTTTAATAAAAGGGCAGGAGTGTTCATGTGGGAGATGTTTTTCTCACAAGTGTAAACTATATTGTAATCATTAAACCGATTGCCAGCATTGTGAATGGATGAAACCTGTGAAATGAGCGAGTTTGGCCATAGTGGTTGCATTTAGTCACACTTTGTTTAATTGAGAAGTTCGAAGTTCTTTAGATATCTACAGTAAATATCCATGCATGCCTTTAATGGATTTTTCATGACAATGTTTCTCAACCTGCTTTGTAATTTTCAGTTTGTGATTTCCCAGAACACCAGATGGGGAGGTGTAAACCTGTTCCAACTGGATTTGATTAAATTTGGATCCTAAGTGGTTCTCTCCCCCACCCAGGCATCCATGTCTCAGCAAGTCCTCCCCTCATATCATAATTCTCCTTTCTCAAAAGTCTGTGGCCTCTGCTGTTCTCGTCACCCTTGCTAGTTGGACCTTGCTTCAATCAAAAACAAATCTTCTTATTCTCTGACCGGCAGTGAAGAACTGAGCAGAGTATGTGCTTCTGGAAAATTGAGTGCCATCAATTCTGCAGACCTGTGTAAACGACTTGAGGGACAGGTTCATTATTGGTCGAGATATTTATGATGACAAAATGTTTTCATGTTCTCTGCGCTTTCAGAAAAGACAAAGATTGTCTCTCATGCTACACACGTGTAAGTCTAGTATTGTCTCTTTCATTTCTTTCTTTTATTTTGCTGTTGTGCTGAGAGTTCCTCGTTACTAATGCTACTTGTTGCTCTTGGCAAAATTCCCAGCTGTTTCACGGTGCCTGAAACCCTTTGTTGGAGGACTCCTCAATAAGGAGTATTCTGACATGAAGACCAGAATGGAAATGAAGATATGGCTCACCTCCGTGCAGAAAGACATTGCCATTCATGCTGTTAGGTGAATTGAAAGGAAGGAGCCTTTTGCTGGTGAGTCTTTTGAGATGTGTTTGTGGATAATCTATTATTCTAGGTGGTTCAATTGTGAAAGAAAAGAACACTTTTTACAGAAAGGAAGAGGGCAGTACTCAGCTGCTCAGGGTGCTGGGTAAAAGGAAGGGTGGACTTATTATTTTACAAATTCTGTGTTTTGTGGTTTGGCTTTTAGTGACAACTCATATACAACTTTCTTTTTAAACCTTTTGGTAAAAGCTGAATGTGTATTTCTACATGTGTGAAACCTGATAATAACAATAACACACAAAGCAACACGTGCAGTCGAGGATTCACAAAAACACACGATCGCAGAAGAACTTATTCACACACAAAACACATCAAGACACACATGAATACATTAAGAAACACATGCACCAACACACACACACACTCACACACACACATAGGTCTACTCCTCAGTGAAAAGTGCTGCTGGCATAAACAAAACCAACACACAAAGTACAGGGAGGAGTAATGCACAGGCATGAAAACAGGACACTGACTATGTTTGACAGAGCAGAGAATGTGTGTGTGGGTGTGTGTGTATGTGTGTGCGTGTGAACCTGCTGTGAGTGCAATTGAGATTCTAAGGTCACAAGCCTTGTAGAAATATTTCACTTCAAACTAAAGACACCCCTCTGAGAACACACACAAACACATACACAGAGAGAGAGAGAGAGAGAGAGAGAGGGAGAGAGAGCCGTAGATGCCTCAGAAGTAGTTTAAGCCAGCAGACCTCCACAAATAGGACACAGAAGAGAGGAGGAGACGAAGATGAATGGAGAGGAAATGGTAGCAGAGGAGCAGAAAAGCAGGGTGGAATGGGAACGAAATAAATGTTAGCGAGTGAGAGGAGTGGAAAAGCGAACAAGGACGTAAAAGAAGAGCAAGTGACTGAAGAAGACAGCAAGTGACTCCTGGCACGAAAGTTTCATTCACCTCCAATGAGACACAGTAAGCATTTCACCAAATGGAAATATGCACATGGTGACCAAAATCAGTGCTGACCAACATAAACTGTTATAAAATGTTATAGAAGTAAAAATCAAAGGAAACTGCATTGAAAACAGTTGATGTTAGAGTGACATTTGAAACGATGTTTAATTCCATGTATTTAGTTTTATATACAGTTTTATTTTTATTAAAACTGTATAGTTTTAATAAAAGTTTTTTTTTTTTTTTGTCATACATTATTTTTATTTTTGTCATACATGATGATTTTATATTTTATGATAACTTAGAAATGTATGATGGTTACTACACACAGAAGCAGACGTTGGATTATTTCTGGTAAGAAATAAGTGTGCAATGAAGGATGACAGCAAGACAACTCTGCAGCTCAGGGGGGGGGCCACCAGGTCAGCTGAAGGCACGGAGCTTGGCGGTCAATTAGAGCTCTCAGTAGGCTGCAAACAGCTGAATGTTCAGGTGTCAGACAGGCAAAGCCTTCGGCAAGATGTCGCAGATAGATGAAGCTTTTAATGTGGCTATGAAGCAAACAAGCAAGCATGAAGTTGAGGAAGGGTTGGTGACCCACACCAGTCAGAGTGTCGTTGTTTAGGGCAGTTTCAAGGGCACCGCAGCACAGAGAAGGATTCGAGCTCTGCTTACAGAGGAGAGAGACTACTGCAGTCATGCAGATGTAGATCAGATAGATCAAACAATAGGTTGTGTTGAAAATGTGTGATAGATAGGTCCAAGAACCATTAAGTCGGCACTAAAGCATGGGAAAACACGATGAAGGGGTCCAAAAGGGAATGTGTGGTACAGAAAGAAGTCACACTTTATTTAGCTGTCCTTCCAGAACAGTAGTTCCAACTCCCTTTCATGACTAGAGAGGAATGAAACCTGGATTCACCCACTCAGTGTCTTTTAGGAGAAGAGGAGTGTGACTGATAGATAGATTAGAGCAACTTGAAACTCTTGGTACTGCAGTCTCAGTAGATTAGCAAACAAAATTTGGGTTTATTTTCTTTGTTACACCACCATGGGGTAGATTGGAGATGACAGCAGCATGTTGCAGAACTGATTAGACTGACTTCTCTGTGCTTCATTGAGGCTGATTGACACATGATGCTGCAAAAATGCTAATTAGTTGACTGTTACTCCAAATCTGGTGATTCGTTTGTAGTTGAACTAAAAGGTTGAGCATAATCAAAATGCCTCAGGCACAAGAAAACCTTTCAAAACTCTTGATGAGCATTTACAATAAGTTTGAATTACATACAGAAATGTGCAAAAAAGTTCAACTTCAGCCAAGTTTGTGAAGGTTTTTATTCTGCAGTATTGTTGTACAACCATTGTTCTTTGATTTGGGACATCTTGGAGGCGGGCTGGGGTTAGTCTATCTTTGAAGTGTCATTTAGCAGCATAATCTCAGTGGCCATTCAACTGGTAAATGACACTTCAAAAGCCAAAAGAGGAGAGAAAATGAAATGTGCTGTTGAAAGTGGCTCACAGGGATCTGCAGCATGTAGCATCATTTTAACATTTCAGTTGACATTGATACAGTTGGGGAAAATCCTACGTGTGGCTTGGGACCTAAATGAGGCCGGCTTGAACATAACTGATGGGACCTCACATGACAACGCACGTTTTTTTGTCTGCATTTGCTGGAGGTCCAGGGGATACCCTCAAGATCAAAATGTAATATTCTCTCCTCACACACTCCCTGGCTCACTGCTCACACTCTCCCTCCCTGAAATGATCTCAGTCCCAGCCCAAGATAGCAGACTTTCAGGCAGTCACCGTGGCCCATTGCCCTTCCCTCAAAGCCACCAATGTTAGCATCCAAGGTTAATACATACACACATGCAGGAGCCCACACAAACATATGCCCCAATAAGTAGGGTTTGGAATCAATAGCATTTTACTGATTTTGAATCTTATTTAATATTCTATAAATAACTAAAACATGATTTAAAACAAGTTTTTACTGCTAGTCTCTTTCACATTGACAACTATAGCTACAATATAAAAATAGGTTTTGCAGCATAGTATTATAAATGTTACATACATATTAGCACATTAAAAGATTGATATTTGAAATGATTAAATGATGACATTTTGCGCACGGTTCATGTTTTACTATCGCTAACTCACATTTCTCTTTACACTACTGGTAAATGTCAGCATGCTAACTTCATAAACTAAGATGGCAAAAATGAGCATGTTAGCATGTGGCCATCATGCCATCTCTTATTCAAACTCTCGCCCTCTCTCTCTCTCTCTCTCTTTCTCTGACTTGTGCTCTCTCTCCACAGTGGTGGGTAATTAAAGTGGTCAGGGCCATTCCGTTACCCGGGGGGTGGGAGACTTATTCAAAGGCTGTCGAGATCAAAATGAAAACCAATTAGCGCGTCTGCCCTTTTCTAACGCAGGGAGAGCCAGCCAGCTTATTGGTTGGCCTCTTGTCTTTTTCTCAATGCAGAGAACGCTCGCTGGCAGGCTTGGATTGGATTGGGGTTAAGGTAGAAAAGGTGGAAATGCTTGTGGGAATGGTGGAGCTTTCTGTATCAGGTGTCATTGAAGAGGTGCTTGTAGGGGCATACGCATACAAAAAGGACACACATGAAGTGCTCATCTGAGAGCAGTTCAATTGATAAGTCAGAGGAATGTCAGAGGGACATGTAACCTTGCCCACAATCTTATCCATAAAGACAAATGAAGGATGGGGAAGGATGTAAAGGAAGGTGGAATTTTTGTATTTGGAAGGGAACATCTGACAGTGCTGAGTATGGTGAAGTCTAAGGAATCAGTATGTAATACTTAAAGTGCTTGGTTATTGAATCAAATATGGAAATGTATATCTAGTTATCATAATGCAACATTAATAATCCATATACAGTATATTTACAGTATATATATTTCCAAAAAAGTCTAAAATTGTTCAATCCTACACATACTAGAATGTCCACATTTTTTAAATGTCTTTCTTTTGTCTCTCCAATGCAGTTTGTAACTTCTGTTATAATGAATGTTTAATGTAAAAATGAATTTTAAGCTAACAAAAGCAACTATGTAAACTATGTTCGTAGCACAAAATGACAAGTTAATTAAGTCAAATTTAAAGCTGAATGTACATGAGGTATAATTACAACAAGTAGAACAGAACATTTGATCAAAGAACATATTTGCTTTAATATTAATGTATTTCCTGAGATTTAGCAAATCTTTTGATTTAGATATTTAGGTTACTCAAATTTTCAATATTGTTTCCTATTTTCCACTTTCTGCAAGTGTGCTCAACAGCTTATCCTACAGATGAGGAAATATGAAAAGTCTTGTTCTTCCACAATGTCTTTTCTGTCAAACATGTTAGTTTGAAGCAATGAGGGTTTTACTTCTTGAACTCCATGTAACATCTCTCAACAGAGAGGCTGCTGTCGACAGATACTTCATTTTCCTGACATCCATTTCTGCAATAGATTTTCATGTTCAAGGAGGTTCTAGTGTGGTTACATAAGGGACTGTGTCCATGGCAAACATAAAACCTTTCTTTGACTTTTGTATCTAATAATGAAAAATGGCATTCATTTGCACAAAGAAGGATGTAAATGTTTCAGGATACTTCACATGTCTACTGTACTGTGTTTCTTCTAGCTCTCTGTGGTTTGACCCATCAGGTTCAGTTGATAGAAATAAGCCATTTGTCCAGCAAGTCTTCAATTACTCTCTTCTCTGTCCTCCAGGCTTCAAACAAATCAATAGTTTGGAGGTTTTAAGGCCAATGTAGTGATCAGCCAGTCTGCTGTACCCCGCTTAACTTCTATATCATGACTGGAGACCCAAGGCCAAGACAGATTCTGGCAAAATCCATTCAAATGAGCAATGGGAGTACCTATTCTTCTCTTGTGGGTCAGTGATTTGACCCCAGGTCACTGGGATGGAGATGGGTTTTTTATGTAGTCTCTCCCTTCATTTATGCTCTACTCTGTCCTTCAGGCAATGGACAGATCAATCTAATGCACAGAGGACAGGAAGCTTAGGGCACATGACACCATTGGTAAGAAAAATCTCTTGAATTTATATTTGGCATAGTTGTCACTGTAACAGTAAGTCAAGTCTTTTGGTCTTTTGTTGATCAAACATTTAGCCAGGTCATGAAAGCTGTGTGGGCTGTTTCTGTGGCGTGCTACTAGGCTAATAATGTGGGTAACCATCTTGGAAATTTGCCTAACCTCTTCCAATTCTGAATTAGTGTAGGATTTCAAAAATGGCCCATTCTTCTAATTCAGGTGTATGCTGCTAGCTTGATTGCTTTGCTCCATTAACCTCTAAAGGTTAGGTGAGAGAAAGTGTTTTAGGCAGGTACTTGTCAATCTGTAATTTAATAGGTTTTAGAAGTGTATTTCCAAACTCTTTCTAACCATCACAAAGGGAAACATCTATGCACTGGGTGTGCTGTGAATTACTGCCCTTTTTGTCCCTCAGGCATCCTACAAATGAGCTTGTTTGAGGCCAAGTTGTTGATGGACTAGTCCTCTCAACCTCAATCACCTTCACCGACATGAAACAAAACCAAGCTGGACTGAAAAGATTTCTGCCAAATCAGCGACAGAAATGCCCACTCTATTCATTCAAATTATTTGGCTTGACCCTTGAATCCATTTGCTTTTGACACAGACTTCATTCAGAGGTACATCTAAATTAGCTTAGATGTGACAACCTGCTCAAGCTTAAAGATGTTTTGATTTTTTCAAAGAAACTGATCGACTCGATATTAAAGAAGCTGACAGAAGTGAAAACAAATGAAACCGGGCCTCTGTTATTATAGAGACTTATGGAGTCTTCCTGTGCTTCTCTGTGCCCCAGGCGTCCGGCAAATCAATCTACAGCTGAAGTGATCAGTGGTCACTATTGCTTTCAGTGGGAATGGGGATTGGCAAATGGGACCAAACATAATCTGTAATAGATTGAATCTGAAAACAAACTAGAGGTCATGATGAGGGAGATGGGGTATTCATTCATTCAGAGGCTGTCTTGTGAATGACCCTGAGCCCAATCAGGCCTCTAGCTGACTGATGCAGAGAAGTGAAAAAGGCTGATGACCCATGTGCCTGTGAACGAGGATGCACAAAAGAGTTTCAGGAGAAGGGTTTGGCTTACATTCTTTTTTATTTCTAATTATAAATCATTACTCATAGTGGGGAAGTCTGCCAAGCTGCCATTCAGTGCTGTCAATAATGCCACTGATTAGTTTGCAGATCTGGCTAATATTGATCCTAATTGATCAGAGTTGCTAATTGCTGCCATAATACAGGTGGGAATGCATGAGCATGCAGTGACGTTGATGATCACATGTTGACCACTGAGGTAGTATGCATGACATCACCCACAACACAATGGTTACTGCTCACTGCTATTTTGTAGGTACGGGAGCCAGACAATATACCGGCAAGGTGCAGGAAGCCTCTGTGGAGCCGGGGAAAGACAGGGAAGAGGCAACCACAACAGCTGACACTAGTAGGCTAAGGCCACTGTTATTCAACCCTTATAAAAAAACAGCTGGTAAGTGTGCTGAATTTGACAGCACTTTTGTACTGGCTTCACAATTTGGACATGGCAGTGGTTGCTTGATCCTAACCCATGGGAATTAATTTCACTGATTTGATTTGATTAATTGTCAGTGCAGAATTTAGTGTCTGATTATTTAAATGCTACTTTTGAAGTCTTTTCCATCCTGATTTGGCCTTTTGAGCAGGGACTCATGATCACTCATTATCTCATGTAATGACTCATCATTTTGGCTGAATCAAAAGTTTCATTCACACACACTAGTGCAGTGCCCTGCTTGCAGCAAACACGTGCCTGTTCGGAGCACATGCCCGTTCAGAGCACATGCCTGTTCAGAGCTGACCGATTGCTTGGCCCCCAGAGGTGCTGCTTGCAGCACTCTCGAGAACCGCTCACCTGATCGACTTCACTCCACTCAACACTGCACTCCCTTGGGTCCTCAGCAATACACCTGCCAAGTGTGAAGTCGATTGGACGAACGGTTGTCGGGGAAATCGAAGGACAGACAGACAGACATGCAGACAGACTCTCCTTCCTTTAGTTAGATAACAAACAATCTCAAAATCATTACAAATAGTTGCACAAATGACATAAAAGAGCAAATGAAACTGTAAAGATATGTCCGAAATATGTCAGAAAGCATCTTTTCGCAGACTTAAAGACCTTCACCAGCGATCGCAATCTTTCCGTGACTCTTACTCACGGGCAGGTGAAACAGCAAATTCAGGTTTAAGCTCTGCACAAATCAAACATGCTTCTGGGTAATACAAAGAAAAGCCTCTCGAGGCACAAAAACAAATAATACACAAGCACACACACACATATGTATAATATATCAGTGATACACTCATGCACACACACACTGATGCAGGCAGAGAGAGCAGTGAAATGAGCGTTGCTCAGCGGTTGCTGCTGCCTTTTGCCTGCAGACATAAAGAAGGTTGAAATTCAATCAGTCACTCTTTGGCAGGAACCTCAAGCGTGTGTGTGTGTGTGTGTGTGTGTGTGTGTGTGATTGTGTGTCTGATGTGTGTGTGCATTTTAAAGCATGTGATTCTATGCATAGCCCTGCATGACTGTGTACCATATCAGAGTGGCTGCTTACCTGCAAGTATGAGTGCCTGTGTGTGCACATCTGGATTTATTATCCTTGTTATTATTTTTATTATTATCGTTATTAATTTAATTTTTTTTGTTGTTGTTTTAATATCATTAATACTTGATGCTTTGGCAATGTTGATTGTTGTTACATTCATGATTGAATTCCATTGAATTGAAAGAGAGAGAGAGAGAGCAGTCATGCACTTACCTTGATTACATGATATCTGTGCATTACAGATGTCTTGTCTGTATGTCCCATAATAGATAAAAAGACAAATTACTACTTACTGGCAGTTTTGGATGTGAAATTGTGTAATATTGTGTAATAAAAACTGCTGTCAGTAAAGTTACTGACAGCAGTTTTTGATCTGTATTTCCTGTTGCACTGGTTTCATTTCATAAAAGTGCAAAATAAAACTAAACTTGCAGAGAACTTGCAGTCAAGAAAGAAAATCATTTTAATAAGTAAATCACAGCACGTGTCCCAAAATAATGCAGCAGATCTGACGATGATTGAAGCTTAAGAACAGGCTTCTGTGTGGGTTTTTGTACAGGTGATGTGAGCATGGCTCTGATGCCAAGCTGCTGTTTTTCGTCAGTCTGAGCAGTCAGATAGCTTTTTTAAGTGTGTGTGTGTGTGTGTGTGTTTCCAGGGAGTTCAGCCTTGGGCTGTCGGTGTGAGTTTCTGTCTTCTATACAAGCAAAGGTTACCTCTCCCAGGAACAACCCACTGCCAAACTGGCCTTTATACACACACACACACACACACACACACACACTCACACACACACACACACAGAGGCAGGCATGTGTACACGCACACCCACACATAATACACACCAATCTATACAAATACACATTTGCAGGTGTGTTCAGGCAGCTTTGTATGACAGATAAAACCTAGGAAAAACACTGTGCCTGACATTTGAGTTATGGTAGATGGAAATGTAAAATATGGCTTTGAAAACTAAAATCATCACACTAACTTTATTATTCAGTGTTCTATCTTTGTTTTTCACTTCTCTTTCTTTCTCTAACTCAACTCAACTAAATGATGAAAGTGCTCCAAATCAGTGGAACTAAAATATGGCTACTGGGTTTACATACCTGTGTTGATATGCCTTCTTTCGTGTGTATATGGTAATGTACTTGCTGGTATCATTTGTATGCGTATCAGCTACCTCCTGTGATTCTGTGCCTGCTCCTGTGCTGTCTTGTGCATGTGCGTGCTCTTTGTATTATACCCCTTCCAAGCTAGCATGGCCTTGGGAAGATAAATAGATCTCTTGCCCTTTGCTTCAATGCTCACTGACTCTTGAGGGCACAGTGGCTAATTGGCTAACACCATTAATGCTGCTAATTACCATTAGCCTTTTCAGGTATATCCACAGAGAGACACACACACACACATCAGCATATGTAGACGTGTGCATGCTAGAATGCACAGAAGTCAGATTTAGCATGCATGCCAATACATTAGTCGGTACATTTACTATCCACAACTCACACACACATACTGTACATGCAACCCCCACCTGCCAATAATGAGCCAGAGGATAATTGCTTGAAACAAGTGAACCGTGTCACCTTTGTTATTACGCCCTGGTCATCAATATGGATGGAGGCCAAAATTGGAGTGATTTTGTATGTGTGTATGGGAAAGGAAAAGTGAAACACAGAAGGAGAGAGGAAAGTGAGAGAGGGTGGTGATGCAATTGATTGGCAACATGATTGAATGGCTCTTACCAATGTAACAATAATGCTGAAAGTCCAAAGGACTGCTAGTGGCCCTTACTGGCTGCAATCTTTATCAAAGTGTGTTCAACATACAGACACTGTGTCTTCAGTGGTAACTAGTGGAACAGCCACCAGCATGTCCTCCCCGTGTCCGTGTGGGTTCTCTCCGGGTACTCCGGGTTCTTCACAGAGATTATGGGTTATCTTGCATTCATGGGGTGTCCAAAACTAAAAAGGGTTCATCCTCTGGAGAACAAGCATGAATATACACACTGAAAAGAGGAGAATACCAGAGAATGGACAAGAAGAAACAGGAAGACACATTAAAATGCCTGTCAAAGCTACATATTCCAAAAGCCTATCTTTGTTCATGGCATATTCTCATCATACATTACAAGGCCAGTAGCATTTGGGCATGTTTAATGTACAGCATGAAATGCACCACTGAGCTTCAACTGGGCAAATATTTTGGAAGTTGCCACTATATTGGTAGAGTAGTAGTTGGTTTCCTGCTGGTGTCTGTGATTGGTGTCAGCGCTCTGTTTTTCTTTTCAGCCCTGCTAGCTCCTTGATGTTATATTGTAGATAACTGGTAAGCAGAAGACCGTTTTGATCAGTTTTCCCTTCATTTGTGAGTAGATAATAACTCTTCTGTGCTTTCTGCTTCCACAAACATTACACATTCTCATTCTCAGAGTATGTGTGAACTGGGGTTTGTAGTTAAAAGATTAAGGGAAGCAGGTCCAAGGACAACTCCTCATTTGTCCATCTCTATCAACATAGTTTTATTCTCTCGGGCAATTGTATTTCTGTAGTAGCACAACGCCCTTTCCCTTCCACCCCCCCCCCCCCCCCCCCACTGTGGTCATCAATATAGTCAATATGGTTTTAACAAGATGTGTTGTTTGCACTACATTTGCATTGGCAAATATCCAGCTTTCATTTTCATGTGAAAAAAGTGATTTGAATTGAATTAGAGGAAAAAGCAAATACAGAAGATAATATCAGTGTGAGAAAAGAAACAAAATCAGATAAGAAATTAAAAAGATTTCCTCAAGGGTTGTGATCCAATTGGAGACAAAGACAGGCTTTCCTCATCTCTCTCAACAATGCTCTTTTCCCCTCAGTCCAATCCCCTTTCACTTAGTGATTAGACTATTGTGTCCGTCAATACTGTGAAGCACAGAGAGAGAGTGTGTCCCTGGTTCTCAATGATTCTCTTCTTTTGTTCGACTAAGGACCATTTGGAGAAGAAATGATTCTGGTTTTATAGGATGTAATCAATACAAACTTGTTTGACTTAAAATCGCCTCCACACTTTTTTGCCAGGAGGAAAAAAGTGATGAAGTGAATGTTGTTGAGAGACTGTCTCAGGTTCAACTTCCTCATGAATATCATTCCTGCAGTAATGTTTACTTGAACAAGACAGAAGCTGCGTAACTCAGACAAGTTTAACATTGGAATTTAGTCTGCATACAACATGGATGGAAATATTAATTGTGGAGGCAAGTGACTCATAATTACTCACAAGTACTTTGCAGCTGCCATAGAAACAGCCATGTCTGGAAACACAATATAACAATAATGCACAATATCACACACTCGAACTTGTAAAACAATTCAACGTTCAATGCATGTAAATGATAAAATGTATTTGTGGGAAAGTATATGTATTGCAAATGTATTAACATGGCCCGTAACATTACATGTTGACGTACGGGTGTTAGTGGGTCTGGCCTGTCAGCCATTTATCAACATTTTCTGCAGCAATGAATCCAACAGGGAAGTCACAGAAAAGGGCAAGTAGAAGTTAGTAGAAGTGTAGCATGACCTTTGTGTTGAAGGTATGAACCAGTGTTATCTTGAGATATGAAGGCTCTAGATGTCATTTTACAAATGCATGTGTAACCCGCTTGTCTTATTTGATGCTCATTTCAGGTTGACCCATTTCTTCCATTGCCTGACAATCCCCAATGGACACCGGGGGAGGTTTTAGCTGTGACCTTGGGAAAAGTAAAAAAATAAACTCTCATACTCAGAATGGACAACCATGCCAGATAATGGACATTGTATGACAGTTGCAGATCTAAGCAGGATTTTGTGGTGTTGACAAAATTATGCTTCTCTTGCTTGAATCATTGTGATAGATAACGGATCAGATCCCAGATGTGAGAGTGAGGCCATTGTATTAAGGGTAGCATTTAAATTTAGTGAGCAGAAAACAAATCACTAAAAGAGATGTTCCTTTTACATGTTTCTAAATGATATGAAATCCCTGTTATAAAGATGAAAGTTCCAGGTAACTTGTCCTGATCTTAAAACAGTGTAGCTGTATTGCAGGGTCGGACCCCTCCAGTTTCTCGTCAAACCTAAAGCAAATATATTGAGCTGTTAAAGGAACATTTTGTACCATTTCTGAAGACTAGACTTACAAAATACATATTGTTAAATTGTATAATTATATTATTCATTTTTTTTATAGTAGAGACCTTATTTTTTGATTTGATATTTTAATATCGATCTAGCTTACTACGATGTGCTGCTATGACAAGTGGCAGCCGTTATTTGATCTTTGAACTGCTACTGAATGCAACCTTAGAGATTTTAAAATGGAATCGATTCTTTTCAAATCCACACTTCAATAAATCTTCAGCTCATGTCACCTTTTTAGGAAACACTTCTTTGATACTTTAAAATCATACATTTATATATATATATATATATATATATATATATATATCTGTGACTTTAAATCTTTCACTGCTTTTCTTCAGCTTTTCTTTGCATTTCATAATGCAGGCAGAATATTGACTCCATCACATTATTCATGAGATTTTAAGCAAAGCACATACAAATCTAGATCAAAAGGCCTATACAGTATGCATACATTTAAAGTGGCGATTCATTTTGTTTAGAGGGCAAATTCTTTTTTCTACTCCTTTGCCTTTGCCACTCTGTCTCTCATTGCCCACATGCTTCCCATCTGCATGATAATTGCATATCAGTAGTTCACAGAGGCAGCACTGTAGCTTCCTATGAGGCCCACGGCATATTCAGAAAGCCTGTAGAAAGTCATTTTAATGTGACACTAGCAGATATTTCCAGGGAGAAAACGTGAGGGGACACAGTGGGAGGGTGAAAGAGAAAAGAGGGATTCATGGAGAGAGAAAAGAGAATGGAGACACAGAATACAAGCTTAAATGAAGACAAAGAGATAGTGAAAACAAGATGGCAGTGACTGTCTTTAAATGTGACACCTTGTTTGACTTGCGGACAGGTAAAGTGCTCCTCGTAGGCCATCAGATTTAAACATGATGAAACAGGGGAGACATGAATTGTTAATCTAATGAAAAGATAAATGACTAATGATGTTAGTGATGATAACTATAAATTGAAAGTACTGTTATAGGCATTAAAATGAATCCAGATTTGAAGGACTCAAAGTATAAAACAAGTCAGGGTTGAGATTGGCAGAGGTGAGAGGTGGTTTAGTTGATCTGCCTTTTTATTAACACAAAACACAATGTGCTTCTGTTTAAATGAACAAACCTGAATACACTACAGTATCGTGAAACATAGGCTCCACATACAGAGTGATGAAACTCTGCACACTTTTAACCAGCTTACATCTTGAGCTCGAAGGTTCATTGTCGTAGTTTGACTTGTTTTTGTCGGATGGTTCAGTTGTTATCACTTGGCCTAAACATGGAATTTCAATCACTTGACATGACAGATATTTTACCCTCCACCTGGAGTGTAAAAAAGGGACCTTGTACTACAGATCTTTTGTCAAACAGGATACATCTTGATATTTAGGGTTTCTTTCTGTGTCCTAGTCAGTAGCAGATAGATTAATGTCAAGATTGTGTTCCTTCAACAAAACAATAAAGACAAGGAGCCAATCACCAGCGAGAAGCCGTGGGCAGTTGGCCTGACCGCTAACCGCAGTGTTGCAAATTTTGAAGGGCATGTGTCGGGTCCACATGTGCAAGCTTGGACAGACTGGCACAAAAATCACATACAAGGACTCAGCCTGAAAGTACTCACAAGCAAATGACAATACCCAGTTAATGCACTGCCTACTCATGCATGCAGATGGTCACACTGAAAATACATAATGAAGTGGTTGATTACCAGAGACAACGGGATGGAAGTCAACAGTGTATACAGCTCAAGCAACTTGTCACAGTGGGAAACAGTAGACCGTAAACAAAGATGGAAGATGTGACAGCTCCCGAATCATCGCGTTCGCCCCCTGGTGGCCGGCTGCAGTATCGGTCATAAATCCATGTTAGCATGTTGTTAGCATGTCGCTCTTCATCTGACAGCTCACTGTGCGTGCTCCTCACTGGTATTATTCCCAGCAATATTTAAAACTGATATTTGTGCATTTCTGGCAGTAATCTGTTTTAGTAATACTTGTTGGTCAGGGTCTACTGTGTTCCATCTATTACAATGATCCAAGTCCAAAGAGTTGAATAAATTCCATGTTTCTACAGTTACAATGAAAAATGGATCCATGAAATGCTGAACAAACAGGCCGCAAGCATGAATTCTTTTAACTGTACGAAGACACATCACTGAGTATTCAAAAAACACAGCGAGTAACTCCAGCATGGTTTGAGCCATGTTTCCCCTCTTACTCTTTGCTGTCTTTTCATCTACTAGAGACCAATTGGGAGAGAATAGGATAAAGCAGAATACATCAGTGCAAGAGTAATGCTCATCTGTAAGAAAGAAAAAGCTGTCGGTCTAGTCTGTTTTAAGACAAGCTCTCTTCCTTTTGCTGCTTGGTTTAAACTAGATCCACTGGGAAAGAGAATAGGAGGAGGTATAGACGGGGCATGTGGAGAAAGAGAGAGATTGAGGAGGACTTAAAGCAAAAGAACATGAAGAGAAAGGGTGAGAAATTGAGGAGAGTAAGAAAAGTAATGAAAGAAAAGGGTACTAGAATAAAGATACAAAGTCAAAGAGTGAGTGATAAAGAGAGAAGAGGAAGAGACAGAGAATGGAGGTAAGTAAATCCACTTCATCTTGGATCTGACAACGCTCTACACCCCAATACTATTTTAAGGTAATCGCAGGGGAGGAGGAGGTGACGGATGGAAGCAGAGATGAGAGCGAGAGACATATTTTGCAGGTCTTTCTTTCATATGTGCAGATAAGTGTAACCGAGTCAAGTCAAGACAATTTCTTATGTCCAGACAATAAAGAAGAGGGGTTGAGCCAGGCAGATGATGTCCATCATGAAACGAAGCATACATTATTTTGGCTTTTTGAAATCCAATGAATTCTGTTGAACAAATGGGATATCATTAAGCTTTTTCTCTTCTTTTTTAGACAGTAACAATGTCCACTAGTGCTGCTAGGGCAAAGGTTCCCGGCTGGTTAAACCATCCACATTATCCTTTAGATATCAAGTCAGTGATGCAGTCCACAGAGCTGACGTCAGTAAAATGCAAGCGAAGCAAAAAAGAAGGAACTTACAGTTTTGTTTTTCAGTTTAAGTAAAACATGCAGAGAGGCACTGATTGATCGACTGGTAGCAACGCAGAGATGTTTCTGTTTGTGAAGACAAACTTAACATTACTGTTCAAGTGTGTATTGTTCTCTTTCTATGTGGCACCTGTTTTAATTTGGAAAGGTACAAATAGTGCACTTTTTTTTTGTCTTGTTACCTGGTGTACTTTTGATTTTAAGAGTTACGTCTAATTAAGCAGTTGAATTTCCACTGAGGAATTGTAGATGAGCCGGTTTCAGGTTATATGCGAGCAGTGCCATTTTGATTTACTTCCCAACATAAAGACCTTGGTCTGTGCATCATTTGTAAATACTGTATGTTGGTATTTATTCTGGCATTATTTCATAAGATGTTTATGTGTTCTGGCTCTCAAAGGCTTCTCCGGAAGATGGGTTTCATGTCTCATGAACTACTAGTAGGGCTGAGGAACCTTATTTCCAGCTTAACCACCAACGGCCTGCCATGCATGAAAGTGTAATTACACACTGACTGATTGATAAATGTGTTGTCTGTTGTTTGGACATTGAACAGTCCTGTTGGTTTTCAGACAGGGCTCTCCTCTGTAATATGCTCCACTGTTTCAACAACTTCACATGCACAAAGTGATCGATGCTGTCCATCCTGATGGGAGACAGTGTGTGGGTTGTGAATGTCTGTATGTCTGAGGCTGAACTTTTAAATTTGATTACTTTCAGCGAAGTTGGACAGAAAATCCAGCTTTCGTCTGCACAGTTGCCTTTCTAACTGGGAACAAGATCCAAGAACAAGCATAGACTGCAAGATGCGCAATCTCAGATGGCAGAAAAGTTTCAAGCAATGAAACTGACGACCTGGGAACAACGCAAACCCATTCCCTCGTCAAAACGGACATGATTTGATTTCATGCTTCTCTCAGAGAGGAAGGACTCAAAAGGTCAACCATGTTTGCAACCAAGAGAAGGCATTTCCATAGAAATTCTGACACACTCTATGAAACCCTTTCCACTGCGTAGGTTAAACAGAAAATATGAGTTGTTTTACCAGAGGCTATGCATAATAAGAAACTCCGGTTGTGCAATATAATCATTTTTTCCACAAGCAAGTGTGCCACACTGTCTCGTTATACACGCAGCATATTATGTAGAAATAACCTGTTTCTCATTACCGTACTGGGAAATGCCACGGTTGGGCTTTGCTGATACATTTGCTCTCTCTTTAGTTGAAAGCCTCGGGCTACAAGCGCGATGGCAGCACAAGGACTCACCAGCTAAATTTGAAAAGATGTTGTGGATAAAACAACAATGATGAACAGGATTGTTGTTCGTGCCTAATGCCCACATATGCACTTTTAAAGGAACAGTCTAAAATTGCTTTAATTTGACACTACTGGCTACCAACTATTGTTATGTTAGTCTTATGCACAATTTGCATACCATTTATCTTATATTTTATATATTATATATAATATATATATATATATATATTATATTGTGTTTATTATCCAGTAGTATCATCATGTTTTTAATCATCTTACATTTGCACCACCTGCACTTAAGACTATCACTTCGTGGCTGTGATTTTGTGTTTTTACTTGTATATTCTTGTGTGTATTGGTGTTTTTCTAAGCTACTCTGTGTTTAATTTTCCCTCAGAATCAATAAAGCATCTATCTATCTAAAGTTTATTATAAATCATTGATCAACAAAAAACTTATTTTTAGATTCTACCCTGCAAAGTTTAATTTTAAAGTTTAAGTTCTCATCACCAAGCTGTTGTGACACTCTCCAGATAATCCAGAAAAAGTATTAGCCTGCCTTATCCAAAGCATCTACCCAATGCTGCTTCATTTGTTTTCTATTAAAGTGATATTACTCTGCAGTTTCATACTGAAACTGTATAATAGTATTGATGTTTTACATCTATGAAGTCAAACTACAAGCATCTGCAAATGGGATTAGCCCAGTTTTCATTATTGGCAATTTCATTTCTTTCTTTCTTTTTCATTAAGGTAAATGCATTATTTCAACCTTGATTTTATTTTAAGACGATCTGCCGAGTATGTCTGCTCTTTCCCAGCAGTGCCTCACACATGAATAGAGCTGTAAACAGTCTGCTGCAGAATACAACCACTCTCCTCTACTGTCGGCAACTGAGCAGCACCACCGGGACAGTTAAGGGTTCAGACGAATCACTGAAATGCTCCCTTTGTGGACAGATTAAAAGTGTTATACTGTATATTGTCCCATCCACTAATCCCACCTCCCAACTGGACCTTTGCATGAGCCTAAAACCGAGATCCGAACCTGACCTTTCAGTCCCGACCTGCCTGACATTGCACAACCTGAGACCCAAAGCTGACCTGAGACCAAGGCTATATTTTTGTTATTTCCTCCAAAATGTTAAAAATAAAAAATGTAAATAAATTACTTGACAAACACAATAGATTACAATTTAGTATTAGTTGTAGCTTTACACATCAAAGTGTATCTCAACAGCAAACACAAAACTGTATTTAGCCTAATGTGAATCGGCCATATGTGACCGATACTAGATCCACTTCATCAGGTTCATATTGGTTCCGATCAATCAACTGGAACTGTGCTTCGCTAGTTATAAACAAGCCGTTCAAATAAATTATCTGAACAACAAGAAGACGCAACATGCTGCTAATCATTTCTCAACTGCAGCAAGTACTGTAGTTTAAAGTTGAAATTGGTCTGTAAAATGTGATGGATGTTGTACACTTAGAGCAATCATTTTACCCTTCACTTTCATTTTCTCTTCCAAATGAGGATTATTGGCTGGCTGTTTATGTTTGTTCCCCAATAGACTTGTGGAATGATGGCTACGACTACATAAATGTGGCTGTAATAAACTGGAGATAAGTCCAGTCACATTTGTGTCTTTAAGAAGACATGAATAGTTTGGAGAAGAGAAACTTTGCAGCCCAAACATTACAAAAATATTTTAAAAAGGCCTCCTATGTGAACATGGCCACAGGCTACAGATGCTCTGATTGACATTTCACATGACCTTTTGAACGAGTCACTGGGAGAACATTGCCTGTGGTGATTTATAGTGTTGACTTTACATGATTACCAACATCTTTTCAGCTATGTTGCGCTTGGAGAGAAATCCGACAGAACTCAACGTCAAAAGTGATGGAGCTGAAATCACGCCTACTTCTCACAGCGCTGACAGATACATTTATGTTTTACTACTCAGAAATCAGATTGTCACCAAGAGATTCTACTCTTGTGGAATTATTCCACTTGTCATCATACTGCAGTAAACTCATTGGAACTTGACGGCATGAATACCCCACAGAGTGTCTCCAGTGGAGTGTGAACAGTTTTACATTGTAAAACAGTGTATTTTGACATTTCCAAAGGCATAGAAACTGAGTCTAACTGTTTCTCCAGTCCTGACATTACCTTTTTTTACATGGAGAAATTTGACAGGGACATATGAAACAGCTACTTCATAGTTACCTGCGTCTGAAGTGCTACTTGACACTCTTGACACTCATTCGTGTAACACAAGTAATGTTAACCTGACACCTGAGTAAAACATTTGCAGTTTTAACTATTGGACAACCCTATAGCTCCAAAATCCTTCCTTATGAAAAACACCAACTTTTCACCTTCTACACAACTGGAGTCAAAGTGCCATTTGACTCTTCACAGTGCTGGGATTAACACACTTTCCAAGTCACAGGGTTTTGTCAGTTATACCCAGCAGACTCTACTGGAACGTGACCTGGACTGACCCGTTTGCTGTAAAATGTTTGCTTTTGAAGAACCAAAGGGAACTGAAGTTTCAACATTTACACAAGCTGACAAAACTTGACTCATTTTCTTGTTTTCTTTTTAAATGGGAAGTGAAATGTTATTATGCATATCTTAATGCATATCTAAGCGACAACCTGTTTGTAAGTTCCCTTCCAGATGATCTGCATGACTGTTCATAAAAAATAACTCATGAGTAGTCTGATAATAAGCTTACAATGCAATAAATACTAAGATACTGACGTTTTGCAGGAAAATAACCATGTTCACCATGTTAGTTTAGTGTAATTAGCACTGAACACAAAGTACAGCTAAGGCTGATGGGATGGGGTCATTGTCTAGGAGCCAGAATTTGTAAAGTCCCAATGTGCCTTAGATATTTCACCGGATGAGGGGAAACTGAGCTGGTGGTGGATATAATATTAATCCCATAATGCGGATCAACCACTGGGGACCTTGAATGTCTATACCAAATGCCATATGTTCCTGAGGTAAACCAGTTAAAAGCAGTTCTGCACGTCTACAGTATCAAGAGGTCACTTGTCAGGAGAACATAACAATAAGTCATTCTCAGCATTTGAACTGTAACTAAATCCTTTAATATGGAGAGTCTCAATATTTCTGAGTGTGTCTGTGACAGTGTAGCAGATCTCTGAACTAGCTCTGATCCTCCACTGTCAAATGAAACATAAATGAGTGACCTTAACAGGAGTGTGATCTGGCATTGACTAAACAAATTGGTTGCTCAGATTCTCTTCACAGCTCTTTGTAAAAGTTATTTGATGTTTTTAACTGGAAACCATGTGTGTTTCATTACCCTTTGATACTCTATAGTACTAGTATTGAATAAAAACGGCAAAATTGAGATCTCCTTCCTACTACACCTATTCAAAAGTGAGGAAACACAGAGACACATGACTTCTTTTGATTTCTTTACAAATTGGACATGTTCAACATTTACAAGAAATCCTTCAGGTGAAACCAGGTGTCGGCCCTGTGACCCCTCCCTCTCCCCCCTTGTTAGATCAGCTGAGTCTGCAAACGGCTTTAACAAACTTCCCAAAACCCATTTCTATCCACCTGCCTTCCCTGAAACAGGGCTCTAATTACATTTTCAGTCGTATACTGTATAGCACTTTGCACTTTTTAAAGGGTGCTATATAAATACAGTTTTATTAATGTTTTAATATTTCGAACATCACAAATCTCTGACACTTGACACCTCTCACAGCTTTGGGATTAGCCCACTTTTCTTTGCTATGCAGTCAGGACCACAGGGAAGTGACACGAGTAATATTCCCCTGCCGTTCTCTACATGGGAACACAAAAATGAGCCAGAATTCCCCGTAAAGACACTTCCCGCTAACTCCACACGCCCTCCCTCCTTCCACGCACTTCAGCATCCCAGCGCTGATTCCTTTTTGGTTAATTTACTCCTGGGCCCTCTCTGCAATAAGGCCTTTCATGAGAGAAAACACCCTTTGTGAGGAAGAGACACCTTTTGGATCCGAGATACAAAACGCTTCATTTTTCTTCTTGTCTATCTGTCTCCCCCCTTTGCCTCGCCAGCTTCTCTAATCTTTTCCTCTCTCTCTCTCTCTCTCTCTCTCTCTCTCTCTCTCTCTCTCTCTCTCTCTCCCCCTTTCTCTTTCTTCAGATGCTTCGTTGAGAGCTATACAGCAGCGATTTTCGGCTTGTACAGGTTTTCAGATTTTCCTGGAGTTCCTTTGATATGGAAATTAAATGACTCCACTCAGTGTCAGAAAAGCCGAGAAACAATTCCAGTGTTAGTGGTTCTGGCATTTTCTACCCTTTCCAAAAAAAATAAAAAATAAAACAGCTCCTTTGCTTCAGGAGAGAGGGAGAGAGCAGACACAATCATAGTCAGATGATTATAGCTCCACATTTTGCTGAGCATTATTGAATTTGATATGTCCACCTGAACAAAGACCAGTTTCAAATAAACGCCTTAAGGAGTGAATTCCGATAAATTCTGGTTGTGTCTCTAAGTCGCTTTGCTGTGGTTTCCCCAGAGTACATCCAGCTCCCTCACCAGCAAAGTGACACACTATAAAGAATAAAACAGAAACAGTGCAGCCCTAATGAGCACATCTGAACTCAACTATTTGAAAGTTGACAGTTAAATGCTTCTAAGCATTCATACCTTATAAATGCTCCTTCAATGACAGCAGATAAAAGACAATATAACGTCTTTTCCCAAGAAACAAAGGCACCTATGGTTCCAAGCAGCGGCCTGATATAACATGTGGCAGCACGGTGAGAACACCACAGCTGGATATGAATTAACAGCCATTGTGGCAAATTTCAGCTGGTTAAACGTTTTTGACCTCTGGGCGTGCCTTGTTGAAGTAATGAAATTCTGAAATAAAGACAGGCCATTGGGGAACCGCCTTCATTTCCTTGTTCAGTTTAAGGTCTTAACTTTAACCTTCCCTGCTGTTCTATTTTATTACTGAACCCATTATAACTCTGCGATATGATGACACAGATCAGTGTCTGAGGCAATGGTCTATTTTAATACAACACAAGAATTTATGAGCAAGCCTGAATTAGTGACTGGGCAAAGTGGGCAACTGACCCGGGGCCTAAGAAGTCCAGTGACCCCTAAAGCTCCAGGCTTACTGTGTCTCAACTGGTTTGTGCTAATTTAATTGAAAATGATTTGGAAATGTGCAGCAATAAAAAATGATGCCAACTCACCTAATCTTGATGCCTTGTCTTGAAAAAGGCCCCTGTGTCAAAATCTATTATTTCAATTTTGTTGAATTTTTTTATTTTTATTAATATCCTTTTTTTCCTCATATGCAAGAATGATAGTGGGTTCAGTCAGAACTTTCTCCAGTGCTGGCACAGCGCTAGAACAGAGTGTGGAGCAGACAGGTCTGGCTATACGAGACTATGCAGAAAGGATGTGGCGACAGTAATAAGTGCTGCGATTGATAAGTTATTAATGTCACGAGTGACTGTTGAGGGTGAAAAAACATGAAGCGAGTTAATAAAAAAAACGATCTTATCTCATCTAGAAAAGCCATTTCCACTGCAGTCCTTCTAATGACCTTGATCACCGCTCTCAATCACAGTGAATGAAACAATATAAATAACCCCCGACTGCACAGGAGAAGTCACAACCCATCATTAACATGACAAAGCAAAGTAAACACAGGCCTGACCACATACAACTAGTGTTGCAGTGGTGCTTTTAATGGTTGGAATCTGCTGCTGAACTATTAATCAAAACCTAACTCCCTCCATGTATATGCATTTAAATCAAGAAGAAAGTATGACTCAATTGGTTATCATGCTTTTCATCATGATGAGTTTTCTGGATAGAGGACTGATACTTTATTACACCTTTCAATCATGCACCCATTTAAGTAAACCTGATGGCAAATTAACATGTTGGTCTCATGTCTGAATGAGCACACTTTTATGTAAATGTCATGACGGAAATCTTCCATTTCGCTCAGACCTACTAACATTTCTGCAGCACCTTCAACACTCACACAACACAGATAAATGTAAAGGCTGCAGCAGCACACGTGTCAGCATGCAGGGGGGTGATGTGCATCTTGTTCCTCTATCTAACATCACTGTAATACATTCATTATCTCAATCATCATCTCTTAAGTCCAAAATATGTTTATTAAACTATGAAATGCTGCAGGGGAGCTAATTTTAAATTGTTCAAGTGATTGTTCTCATATCAGATATCAGCCAAAAGAGCTTAAACACCCTCATATAATCAGACCAATACTCTATCAACAATCATCAGTGTTTATTCCAACTGCACTGTGAAAATAAATGAATATACAGCAAAACACTTTGCATACAGAACACAAGTCCCAACATGTCAGTCAATGCTTGTGCACTTTTGGATATTATAAAACAAGCAGCAGATGATGTCAGCAGCTGAAACTGATGTGAGGTATCAGGTGGTTCACTGTTAGAAGTGGGGCTCAGGGGTTTTTAGTGCTCCTGGTGGTCATGTCTTCAACAGGCTTCAACAGCAAAACAGTGATGTGGCCTCTGATACCCCACTTCCACCAACATCCAACAGATTCCGTTCCAGTTTGTGCACCTAATTTTGAACAGTATGGAGAATTTCGACCAAAACTAAATTGGTTCAGAACCCAAAAAGTTGGTTACCAGGTGGAACCAAAAAAATAGTACCTGAAGTGTGAACCATGATGCCATCAGTGGGCGAGTCATATTCTACAGTTTGGAAAGAGAGGATGGAGAAAGCAACAATGGTCTACTATGGTAATAGTCTAGGTCTTATTGTTGATGAGTCTTTCTTATACCGTAATATTTTGACTCGGCAATCCTCTCTTTCATGCAGCAGGTGCAAAACATCACGCGAGCATGTACCTCCTTCTGTAAATGTACTGTCATGTCTGATTTTAAGATGCAAGGAACTTTAACTTAAAGGTCACAGATAGATGTAGTGTTGTGTAATGCATGTCTGAACAGGGCTTGTGATCAAAAAATATGAATTTGCATCTCAGCATTGGTGTTGTTCATTCATTTATTTTTTTCGTGCAAATACCATCAATCAAAGAAACAGCCGCAGTTTCCAGTGTAGTAATTACTATGCAAATGAGGTGCATCTAAATACTGATTTAGTGACTGGAATGTAAACATAAGAACATAACAGCCTGACAAATAATGTCCCTGATTTATAAGTGACTGTGCTGTCTCATTTGAAGAACAAGAAAATTCCTAAAAGAATATGTGCTTTTTCTAAAGAGGTTGTTTTTGCCTGCATGTGCACGTGCATGCATGTTAAGGTGGATGTGGGTGTTTATTAAGGTGGAAGGTGTTTGAGTGGGTGTCAAGCTGCACTACACTGTGGATTGGGCAGGCAGATCTTTAGATAACCAAAAAGACACATTTGTGGAGGAAACAGGGCGGCTTCACGTTGGCTCCAGCCTCCGCAGCGTGCACAGGCTCCTGGGTGAACTTGTCAGATTCTTCACACAAAAGTTACATTTAGTGTGAAGTGTCACATTTAAGCCTTTGGAAAGGGAAGTTTATTTTTATTTTATATTTAAATGGATATGAGGGGGAGACTGACTGATGACATGTCCTGACCAGTCAACTCAATCTCAGCATTGGCCTTGCAGGTTCAGTGTCGTACCTCTTTAAGCTTGTGTTAACCACAGGCCTTATTTGAGGTATCTAACCAAAAATCCATTCAAGAAATCCATTGACTTTGAGCTGAGGGAACTGGAAGTGCAACAATTCTTACTCATTTCCAGGTTTTAGGGCTCTTCCCTTCGGCACTCTATCTGCAATGTGATCCAAGGTGGAAATTGTGCAGCATCTGTAATACAGTAGGTGTTATACCTCCTCAAAGACACAAATGTCTTGCTTTCTTTTTGTCTGGTTTTTTTTCTCATGTGCATTCAGCCTCATGGGGTTATCATTAATGCTTTTTAATAAAACATCCAACACAAAACAGTAACAGAAAGACTGACCATTTATGAAAAAAAATAGACAGATAGGCAATTGGATGGTGACAAAGTGCATGGTGAATTTAAGGAGCTTTGCATTGGCATGTGTGTGGGGGGTGTATTTCACTTCTGGGGTGACAGAATGGGGGCAGGTGGAAGACAGCTGGGGTTATTGATGGCACACACAGGTAAACAAACGTAGAGAGCCTGCACACACAGAACAACACATCTGACATTCAGCACTTCCTCACGCATATACAAATACACAAATGTACATGCAGAGTACATAGTCATGTGTATAATTAAACACATGAAATGAAAACATGCACACATAGAAGAAAGACGTTTGTGTTGCGCTTGGGGGGAGTTATATATAACTTATATACTATATATACAATATCAGACATAATGATTCCGATATGCTCCTGAGTTGCCTCGGGACTCCATGCTCAAAATGTGGTTCCTGTTCTATGTTAATACATAATCATTCACCAAACGTCTTTGGTGTTGTGTTACATTGTCCTGGCACGTGCCGGGGCTTTTTTCCTGCATCACACATGGCAGGTTTCACAAACCTTAAAATGTTATGTTAGTCCCTTAAAATGCAAATGAACTGATGTTACTGATACTGCCTGATATGAGTACACACTCTTAAGTCAAAGAGCCAATTGAGTGCTGCTAAGCCCCGCCCCTCTAAGTTACTGTTGCTGCGACTGTCATCTTTTCCCGTTATCACACCACATATACAGTTCAGAATAATCAATTGCTTTGTTATTTAGCTTGACCTCACAACATGCTAATTTGCCTTGGAAGCAACACTAGGTAGAGAATAAGCATGTTAGCTGGGCATGCTAATTGTATTTTACGTTAATCCATTCATCACACATGTCTACACAGCCCATGTAGCAAAAGCAGCATGTTAGCAGAGCAGCAGCAGCTTCAGTCGTCTGTCTACACAGGATGCGTTCAGGCACACTATTTAGTGTAGGTCACCTGCATTATCACAGCACACAACACACAATCCCTGTAGTTACAGTTACAACACTGTTCAGTTAGCTTGTTCAGTGTCCACAGCCGAACGATCTCCATTCTGTCCCTCTCTCTCTTTCTCCTCCTTTTTCTTACCTCTGTCCCGCCCCACCTCTTTCTCTCCCCCTAATCATAGTTCCCTCTCGATCTCATCACTTTGCTTTCATTTTCCGCTATGCTGCCATCACTGTTATTCTCCGTTCTCTCCCTCTTCAACATGTAATCAGTCTCATTCATGTTATAATCTCCCTTCTTATCTGCTGACATTATAGTCCATCAAGCCGAATGGGAGCCATGCAGAGAATATATGCTGTTAAATGATTCAAAAATAATAAGGTCACCGTTACACTCATTCATTCATTCTTTTTTCAGCCTCCCTCTTTTATTCGCTCTCTCACACAGATCCACATCTTTCCTCTTTAAATCTTGTTCTTGCTGTAGCCTGCTATCCCATTTCTCTACAATCACTTCCTACTAACATCTACCATTAACAGTACTAGTACAACGTGCAGTGTTGTAGAAAGGTGGATATTGTGATATTGAGCATTTCTCTTATAATTTTCTTTGATTAATTTATGCACCTTGCACACTTTTTGGCTGTTTTGTTGGGACTATGTTTTTCTTTTTTTTGGATAAGTGGCAAAAAGTAGTGCACCTGACTTCACACTGGTATTTCCAGTGTAGCTACAACAATGTTTAGTAGGATATAATTTTCCTACAATAAGTCCTTTAACATAAACGACAGAATAGATTGTTTACCTATGACTCTCGAAAAGACATATAGTCTTACTGGAAGTTCATTATCATGGTAATCTAAAATACTTACTTCACGTCACATTTGCACTTTGCTGCCAAACATTAAAACATCCCGTTACTTGGTCTCCGGAGTGGTATTTGCAGGCCTTGTAGCGACGCCAAGATGGAGATTTTGCAGCTGAAACCTCCAACTTCAAATGTTACTCTGCAAATCATTAATGCTCAGAACAATATGGCACGAGCACGGCTAATGAAATATAATAAGAAAACAATCTTCCAGGTCCAGGGCCTTACAGTATTAATGCCTTTTAGGGAAACTGCAATGTATTCATCTCTATCACTTCCATCATATTGGAGGTGGATAGCATTGACTGGAGCAGATCTGATTTTTAATTAAAGAACTATATCTTCCTCATATATCAGTCAAGTGCAGGCCTACCAGCTGCCTGCTGTTCTCTTTTTCCATCTCTTCTTCAGTCAGTCAGACACTCCCTCTCCTCTCATACCACTCTCAATTACCTTGTCTCTAATTTGCTTTTCATCATTTTCCATGTCTCTGTTGCTTATCATAGCATCCTTAGTCTGTCCTTTTCCTCAAATTCATCTCTCCTCCATCTTCTCTCCCTCCTTCAGTCTCTCATCACTCCCTCCATGTCTTTGAACCACTTACGAGTCCTCTTGAACCATCAAGTCTTTGAAATATAGATCAAGCTTCATTAGCTACCTATCTCTCTCGATCTCAATTACCTCGTTTTCTTCCTCTCGTTCTCCCTATACCATTGCCTTTAATCCATCCTGTGCTCTTTATCTGCCTATCAATCCTCCAACTTTGTTTGTCTGCTTCTCCATAATTCTTCCACATTGTTGTCCCATCGAACCAAAGAAGGCCACATGAAGCTGGAATTCCCCCTTCACCACCACCACCTCATCCAGCTGTCTCTCTATTGCTCTCGCTCATTATCTCCTCGGTAACAGTCCCCATAGTGATAGTGTAGCTGCAAATCCAGGACACCCTTGTAAAAAGGTGATACCTTTTCAGAAGAGGAGAGAGGGAGGCCGAGATAGAAAGGAGTGAGGAAATGGGATGAAAAAGAGACAAGAGGAGACACGAAGTGAGAGAAAAGAAAATACTTTTCCTAATGGGTGAAACAGAGTGCAGAGCAGGACAGAGGAGACAAGGACAAAAAGATGGTAGGAGAGAAAGAGAGGACAGAAAAGTAAGGGACAGAGATGATGACTTAAACATATCATATCGTAGCTATCAGCAAAATCACCAATACATCCAAGAGTCAACTGGATTGTGTTCATTGTGTCAAGCTGGCCTCTCCACTGAGAGGAAGAGTTTTCAGATTCTGCATTAATCAGATTTTAGGACACTGTCTGTCATAAAACTTAAAGCATGCTAACAGATACACATTCAAAAGTTGTCATAGCTAATATGCTAGCAAAAAATAGTTTACTCACACATGTAGCATGTAACTTAGCTGTTTAGAGGCCACATGCTGAACTATGCTAACTAGCTAGAAACTAACTGTTGTTGATGAAAGTAACTGAAGGCTGGAATATGCTTCTCCATTTGTACAGATTGTGGGTTTAACATAAACAGGCCCACACACATTTTATTCCATTTAATACAGAAATTCTGATTGTAGGTTTAACTAAAGTTAAAAAACATTTGTAAAAATGTGAAAAAATACTTTTCATTCCATAAAATGCTCACGCTCCAACATATTTTCAACCCATATAAAATGTAACTTGTATTGCTCTGCCACTGACAGTAATAACAATTATTACTGTAGCATTTCTTTTTTCATGATTTTCTTCTTTCAGGAGAGGAAGATGACTTCTGTTGTCAGACTGAAAGCAGAAGGAGTTGTGGTAAAGAAAGTAAAGAACAGATTTAAAGGAATAAGGAGAGACAACGATGGGAAGGAAAAGACAAGGAGAGGAAGGAACTGGAAAAAAGAAAAGACAGCTATTCAAAACATGAGGAGGTGGGAGGACACACACACACCATCTGAGCCCTCCTGTACTAAGCTCCTGTTCTCCCAAGAGTTAGAGAGACAGAGGGTGTGTGTGTGTGTGTGTGTGTGCGTGTGTGTTGGCCCAAATCCCAGGTATAGTGGGAGGGATTTGTGTTTTTCTATTCCACTTAATGTCAAAATGCCATCTCTGTCTTTGTTTGGAAGCATGATCTGCGTGTGTGTATGTGTGTGAGCTCCTGGCGGTTTAGAAAGTGTATCAATGTGAATTGGTGTGTGTGTGTGTGTGTGTGTGTGTGTTTGGTCTGTACAGTAAATGTATGTGTGTGTGTGTGTGTGTGTCATGTATTAGAGGTTTGATAATTAAAAGACATCCCACCGCTTCAAATAGCTGCTATGTTTGGTCACCATAAGCTCACTATTTACACACATCTTTACAGACAGTAGTATAGCTATATTATGATTGCTCACATTTGGTTTGGTTAACACAAACAAATGCTTTTTTGGCTAAGAAGAAATCAGTGAAGGCTGCAGGAAAAAGCAACTGGAGAAGGTGGAATATGTATAAACTATAAAGTGGGATTCACTCTGCAGAACCTGTATATTTTAAGCCTCGACGATATATCAAAACTGTCTCCTTCTCCTATCGTAGCAGCCCTACTCTGTCCTCTCCCTTAATTCATCACCCCTCCATCTTCTCTCCCTCCCTCAGTCTAACGGAAAAAGGACCATTGGGATCCACACTTAAACAAACTGCTCATGCGTCATCCTCATACTAAATGCTACTTTCTCTTTGACTTTGTAGCAAAATGCTATCATGGGAATTCGATGAACAAATTAAAACTGTAATCAATCTCAAACGGCTATCTAGTTGGATAACGGGTAAACTGTAAATGCTGCAGCAATAATCCATATTTATCATGCTGTTTCATTATCCCTGTGATGTACTTATGATGCATTAACACATTATGAGCACCACTTAACACAAAGTGCTATCAGATACATTACGGCTGACCTCCCCATCTTAAAATAAAAAGCAGCATTTGCAGTGTTTGCATGAATAATTTGTTCAGTTCATAATATAAATCTCATAGAAAGAGGGAGTGTGAGAGAAAACAACAGGGGCAGATACTGAAACAGTGTAAGCATCAATGATGTATGACGTTTAGCATCAGCAGTTGATTTTCAGTGAATGGGCAAGAACATTTGGGCATCTCGTCCATGCTCACTCGTTCATGCTCACTCTTGCTGTTCCTAAATTAGCTCGACACTTCTTTTCAGCACCCTCTTCTTAATCTCCTATTTTTGTTATACACCCTCTCTCTGTGTCTTGTGGACATAGGGGAAATAGGAAAATGAATTGTGGGGGGACGACCGAAGACAAAAAAGAATGAAGACGAGACATCTGGTAAATCATTTAGTAGACAAGAACAGGTGGCTCTCTCATCCCCCCACGTCATCCATACTTTTACAGGGTAAAATATTTATTGGGCTGCCACAAAACGAGGCACTCATAATTTGGTTTCCGCGCATGGTGGCACTCAGGCTCATTACAAGTAAATATTATGTGCCATATGCTTTCATTTTTACTGACTAATGTCCTACAAACTAATGTGCTATTACCAAGTGAGGTCTGGAGATGAGAGGGGAGGGTGGGCTTTATCAAGGCAAAGAAAGAGACAAGAGGAGGAGGGAGAAAGCTGCCAGGTTGTAGATTTTGTTGTTGAATGGAGTCCAAACCAATCTGATTGTGAAACATTACATTTAGCAGACGCTTTTAACCAAACTCTGGGGTCCCCGTGGGGTGAACCCACGACCCTGGGATTAAGAGACTCATGTTCTACCGACTGAGCTAGCTGGCCCCTGAAACAAATACTGTACGGGCCAGTTCAGACCAAAAGTTGCGACAAGATGAGTTAAAACTACTTGCAATGCATCTGAAACCAATGCGACTAGATGAGACGGTGTATTGTTTCCATAGCAACGACTCTCTGTATTCAACATGTATTTTTTGTCGCTGGATATAATTTGTAACGTCTTAAAACATGAATGAGGATAGTGATAGTGAGTTACTTGCTACCATAGCATTTCTAATATTGATGAAACGGGGACCTGCCTTAAGTTCAAAAACAAGCGATTGACGACAGAACAAACTAAGTTGCAGCCGAAACCATCAGCCGGCTTGAGTTGAGCTGGGACAAGTCACCTTACGTTTATCTTGTGTCGGGATTGATGTGTCAGCATGTGTCTTTAGATAAACATGACAACTTTACTCTTCTAAAATGTACTGAAACTTGTTGTTGTCACTGTCTGTGTATCTCATTCACCTTTTTCTAAGCTAAGCGTTTGCATCAGACACAACTCAAGGCCCGCCTTCTGGCTTTATCAGAACCACACAGTCTTGATCAGCAAATGGAACGATGACTTTGGACGACAAACTATAGTTGGTCACAGCATCGACTGGTGGTCAGTGGATGGCCATATCAAGGAAGACATTCACATCTGATACCAAAGACCATCCTTGAACCTGAGACCAAGTCTTGACACCTGAGCCATTTTCATAATGATTAGGATTGAGATGCAGCCGAAAGGTCATGAAAACCCTAAACTGAGACTTTTTGTCTCACAAATCTGCTCTGTGGGAAAGGATCCATAGAAAGATACTGAGATAGAGAGAATACAAAAGAGAGGTTGGAAATGACAGAGGACTAAAAGCTGTGTGAAAGCAGCAGAGCAGAACTCCACTGTGTCCACTCTTTTGATTCTAAAGGGCATTTGGACGTGAGGCACTGGACTGAAGTGAATATGCAAACTAATTGCCTCACTTTACATTCGAAGCAGGAACCGTACATCCTAATTAATATAGTGATACTGCTATGCTGAGTGGACAATGGGCGATTAATAGCTCCCACTGTAAAGGTGCCAAATGGAACTACTACTGCGTCTCAACATGTAGGAATTGCTTGTCTTCACTGGTATGTCATCTGGGGAAAATGGACACTCCAATTGTCACACTCCCTAAATACATCTCTACAAGGCTCGATGAGCTTCAGAACGAAAGATGACAATTACATTTATTGCTCTGTGATTTTCACTCTCACGACTGCAATTGAATTGTCTCCAGACTGTCTGCAATGGAGCATTTGAGACCAATTTAAATGACTTTTAAGAGGAAATGTGAAAGGTGTGTTAAAAAGAGATCAACCAAAGTGGTATTTCAAGGAAAATAGATTATCAACTGGACAGATTAATTTATCAGTTATAGTCTAGTCAGATGTTTGTTAAAAAGCTCCACCTCACTAATGCACACATTCCTCCAGCTGTGTTGTACCTTCTAAATGACATTACAACTATGGGCATTGGTTGTAGTTTATATGAGCTTAAAACAACACAGGAAAGATGAGTTTTCTTTTACTTTGGATACTTGAAGTCAATATTATTAATAGAACCTCTTTGCTAAACGTTCCACCCTCGGTTGACTTTATTATAATGCATTTGTAGTCCACCCTCCATGGTCTCTAATCTACAGTGTCAAACAGTACACACAAAATACACTAGCTCTGTTTATTTACCCAATACTACCATTGCATATGGGTACTATGGCAATAATGGTACCTCTCAGCTCTGAGCCTTGAATGATACAAGTCGTTCATGCTACTGTGCATCTTATCATTTTAACCACCTCATACGTATACGAGATTTTAACTGTTGTTTCCCTGCTTTGTAGAACATTTGTGGCTGCTATGTTAAAGAAGAAATGTAGTGATTTGTGTCATATTAATTGTTAGTTTTCTCATAAATGGCTAGATTGCATTCTGCATTTGGAGCTGGCTTATCATCAGTGGAAGACATCAGTGAGTGATGCTTCATTGGCTAGGACTCTGATCTGACTCACAGCTATATATTAATTATGTTAATCGGTGTCTGTATGGAATATTTCTACTGTGAGACGCTTTAAGATCTAAAAGAGGAAATCCACCCTAAAATCACAAGCACACATGCCATTTCTCTGATCTTAATCAATTACTATTCATGAAAATGTCTAAGCCTTACCCATAGCTAGAGAATCTACAGAAAGTCTTTCATTTATGATAAAATGAAAAGACCTATTTTCATTACATTATGGACATGTCATGCACTGCCATTAAAAAATAAAAAAACTGTTAAATGGTGTTCCATCTGGCTCCTCTACAGTGAAAGACATTATATTCCACTTCATCCATGTAGAGTTTCTCACTGAGTCATCCACTGAATACCACTCTGTGAAGCTGTGTTGTGTAGGAGGTATGAAGTGATCAATGGCTGAAAATAATGGATTTGTGTTTACTGGGAGGAGGGCAAACAAGTAACACCGGTTTTGGCACAGTGTGCAGTGAACGTGACATTAAGACAAACTGGAAAACTAAAGAATTGTTTCCAACAATTCCTCTTGGAAGTGGGAATTTGTATTTAATGCACTCTATACTCCCACACATTTTATATAGTAGAGGCAGACAGGAAACGGTGAAGAGCGAGGGGTATGACATGCAACAAAAGTTGCCGGCTGGAATCGAACTGGTGATGCTGAGGCAGCCATGCAGCATAGTAAGCCTGTGCTACAAACAGGGGTTATCATAGGCATTTACGAGGCTTTATGACAGAAGTTATGAAAGCTGCATTATCGGAAATGTAGGAGTCAGTGTTTCTGGAGCCTGACCCATACGAGAGACTAAAAGTTAGGATATTTGCGTCACCTGCACCAGTTTTTTAAAAATCTCTCTCAAGTCCCCCAAATTCATGTAAGTACAATACAACATTTCTGGATTTACCCTTTAAGGTTGATAATTACATATGAATAACATGTAAATGGCTCAAGAAGATTAGAGAGAGGTTACACGAGATAGCGGCACATAGGTCAATATCTAGAGCTACATTCCCAAACAGCTGCAACCTGCATCAATTAAGCTTAGCATTAGCTCTGGCAGAGCACTGAAGTATTGTTTGCATTAAGTGACTGGCATCCGCTGTTTTATTCATGCTTTTAATCACCGGCTTCTTCTCCAGCTGTGTGGCTCTCAGCTGACTAGTCTTTTCTAAGCATATTCATGCAGGTGTACGTCACAGCCATTATAACCTGACAACATCAATGCCATTTGCTGCCGCAACTCCCACCACCACCCCACCGTCCTGCTATATTATGTTATGCTATTGTTGGCATAACTAAAATGTAATGTTCATTTATTTGTTAACTAAGGGGCAATTACTTCTCCCAGCAGAATCCATGTTGCTACTCTAATTCTGTGAGAGCTCCCTCAAAGAGCCCTATTTGTATAGCCATTTGCTATAACAGCATAGTGTAATACACCCTTAGGCTTTCACAAAGGAACGTCTGAACTGTGCCTGAAGTTGCGCACCAACATACCCCTGCCACACACCTTGCACTTGAAAGGTTCGCATGTCCAGCCAACCGTGCTGAGTTTATCCCGGGGTTATACATCTTGCCAGAAGCCAATGTTCACCAAATATAATAGTTTTTTAAGATTTGGGCTATGTTAGCTTATGTGTGTGTGTATGTGTGTGTGTTTGATTTATTTGACTGGGCTTTTGAAAAAGTGACTCCAGAGTATACTCAGCATCTTCAAAGATGAGAACCACAAGGTGTGGCACAGTTCAACTTGCTCTTACAGTCATTTCTAAACTTTGTTTTTAGTGACTGACGTGTTGTTTTTGCAAAGAAACTGAACTCATTCTGTTTTATATGCACCAGGAAGCTGCAAACCCAACCTGTCTCCAGCTGGTGACCATTATTGAGCTGCTGCCCCTTAATCAGGCAAGGGTTAAGTGCTGGAGCAGGAGAAATATAGTCCTGCACTGCACTGTATTTGATTTACTGGAGGTGCACTTGATTTATACTGCCCTCAAATTTTATATTTCCCTCAAGTGGGAGTAGTGCTTGCAAGAAAAGATAAATCATATTTTAAACAGATTACAGTGGGTTGCAAATAATTAAATTATGTCTTGAAATATGTCTACAATTATTTTTTAAGCAATGAAAACAGTCAGTTAGTTGAGATAATTTGACTTATCACTATGCAGTCTGTGTAGATTCAAGAGTTGTTTAATGTGACAGTATTCTTGTTCTGGGTCACTTTAAGAAAACTCTTGAGAGTCTATTAAAAGTGGAAATTTCGATTTTCAACACTGGGTAAAAGAGTAAGCATCTCCCCTTTCTACTGAGTGCTGTTTGATTTTCTGGAGCTGCTGTCTACATTTATCATGTCCAACCCTTGAAACATTTTCCCAAAGTACAGACAGTGTTTGAAAGATAAAAGAAAAAGTGCCCTGGGACAGGAGAGGAAGTCCTGCTGGCAGCAAACTGATCCCCAAACAGGGCAAATGCTACAGTGCAAATGGCTGCTCTGTGAGTTGATGTGCTCCCCTGTACACTTCTTGATTGTGTCAGATTTACTGGGGCTGCACTCTGTCACACCTCTTCAGCATCCAGTGAAAGCAGAGTCACCACTTGCACTGAGAAAAATACTAGAAAATGTGTTTCACACCAACTCAGCTAAGATGTATTAAAGCAGGGCAAATACTTGTGTAATATATAGAAATAGTAACCAGGTCTACTATGTTACTATTTGTTTGTTATAAATCCACTAAGGTCAATGGTAATCTCTTGTTATAATCTCTTATTTGGTGCAGATAAAAGTACAGAAAGAAGTCAAACATTGAGAATCCAAGGACAGGGATGGTTTAGGGGGATTGTACAAGTATCTTAAGTACAAGTGAAAGATGACATCACAAGAGTTACAAAGGATGTCGGATTGGGTTCTATTGTTTTTGGCACACCTCCAAGTAAGAGTCAAAAAAGATAGAGTCACTAAATTCAGTTTGTAGAGCCCCAGGAAGGATGTGCTTCACTGTCTGTACGTTAGATTCTGTGAAGCATATTCAAAAATGCAGATTTTTATGCTGTACACCATTCAAATGAACTGTATACAGCAGATACCTGGAGAAGCATTGCTATGGATAAATGAGACTGTAATATTATCTACAACATTATATGTCCAGTAAACCATAGGCTGCAGATGTTGCTAATTTGCTATTACAACCTACAAAACAGGTTTATGTACTGCCAACTTTCTTTGCAAATGTGTTTTGGAGGACAAGTAATTGCTGGATTACATTAACTGGCAATGGTCTTAATTCTATTGTTAATTTGTTTAACATTGCGTTTTGTAAAATCATCCAATACCATACATGTCTGCTGGTGATAAGGTTGTGATCTGTCCAGACGTTGCATTGCAGGGACTTGTCAGATATTGAGGACTTAGTGATGAACCATGTCCTGTATTCTCTAGGACAACTTTATGATGGGATTTTAATCCTCTGACTACACCACCTTTGGGTCTTGAGTCTGTGCGGTGCCAGTGCCCCAGGCTAACCTGCCAGGGGATAATGGAGTCAGCAGGCTGTTTCTCATGCTCTGGACTGACTTGTTGGTGATTCAGGGGTCATTATGGGGAAGTGAGAGCTTGACATTTACACAGAGACCAGAAGCTACTCCGTATCCCCCCGAACACTTTGCGTTTTGAACTTAATGCTCCCTTGTCTGTCTGTGTCTGTCTGCATCTCTTTCTATTTCTTCTCTCTGTATTCATGTACACTGACACATTCTCATTTGTACATCTTTCTCTTAGTCTCAAAAGTGCTGTGCTTTGGACCATGGAAAAGTAATGCACACTGGAGCTTGTTTTTAAAGCAGTGTTATATAATTAAGGTCATTTCAGATTCAACCTGGCATGCCCTTGTTCCCTGTATTGTACATGGATATAACGTCATACACCCCCCAACCTGCCCCACCTTCCTGTCTCCCCTTTATCTGTTGCCAGCATATTCCTCCTCATCTCTTCTTTAGGTTTCTCTGGTTTTTGTCTTCTCTCTTAATGCACAGACCCAGTCCTTACCCCCCAGGTCTAACACACCCGACTGTCTCTCTCCGAGCTCACAACCCAACGTACCTCCTTAGCCCAGCCCTCTCCCGGGGCCTAATTAATTTACTGAAATCTCAATCAGACTTTCATCCATTACCATATCCCTGTATTCTGCTTCATGCTCACTGCTGGGGGGCATTAGGATTATTATATTCAGGATCTGATTAGTCTCTTCTGCCGTCATGGCGTCATCCCGTTCCTCTAATATAATGATATAATGATGGCGTTCACACCTCTTGCTCAGGTCAGAACAAATTGAATCTTAACTCAGAAGTTCTGAGGCTTCGGAGTTCAATCAGAGAGAACTGTGGGAGGGTGGGGCATCTCTTGGGGAGCCAATGAACTCATCTAAAGTCAGGAGGGAGAGATAGAAAAGGGGAGATGGTGGAGAGAGATACGGAGACAGAGGACCAGGAAATAAATGGAAAGAGCAAGTGAGAGAAAGAGAGAGACAGATACATAGGCAAACAAAGAGAGGGAGGGAGCATGAAAGGCTTCTAGGACACATACTTCATGGCTTATTTGTATGTTGAAAGCATGTTCTCCTACATGCTTTCAACATATTTCTATAACACGTCAGTGTGAGCTCAGGAGAAAAGTCAGGATTAATGCAGTTAAAGAAAGAGAAAAGATGAAGTAAGAGGAAAGGAGGTGAAGGACTAAGAGTGAGAGGAAAACATCAGTCATTACTACCGACTTAGGAAGCACTTTACACGCAGTGCACAGAATATCTTTATAAAATGTCGTCAGTCTAACTAACTGAACTAACTGACATCCCTAAAGCCCACTGCATGTTTAAAAAATTGAGAAGGACAATTGATTGTAACTGTTGAGTTAGTAAGTTCTGACTTACTTAACAAGAAAAAGCCATATCCTGAAAAAGAAAATCCAAACTATGATGTTGTTTGTGTGTTTGAGTGTAAATCAGCAATTGAGTGAGCTTTCATTCACGATATATGATATCAACAAAATGCAACACAGGAGCTGACATTAGACCCTCTATGGGGAGTAAAAAAGGAATGCAACATTAGTATTATTGCTTAAATACTGTCACTGTGAACAAAGGTGCACAGTTGGCTTGTATCCCTAATGAGAATCCATGCTCTCAACAAGCTCGTATTCTGAGTCATGGTGGAAAACAAACATATTTGAGGCATTATATGAGGATGGACATCAACGCCACATTGCTGTCTGTTGAGCTTGTGTGCTTCCATGACACACGATGCAGGTTTATAATAACTGGTCTAAGTGAACATGGTGGGAAGACACTATCAGCCAGCTGTACCTCCATCCCACCAGGCCACATGCTGCTCCGACCCTCCAGCCTGGACCATGGCTGCTGCTACTCCCAGCGACCTGAACATTGATCCAGTAGTTCCTGCTCTTTGATTTGACTCCATGAGTTTCCAACTAGAGCCTTAAAACCGACAATTGTCTGTTTAAAATTCACTTCTGTCTACATTTAATCTATTCAGACAATGCAAAGACGTATACAGAACCACAAGTATAAAAATTAAAATTACTAATTGTATTGAAATTATGCACACTGGGGGGTGATTCCACTGGGCTCTGGAGAGGGATGTTCTCCTATGTGGAGGCTTTTATAAACCTGCCCCAACTCTGCTGATACTGATACTATCCATCTTAATAATGTATTAATTCTGCTCCAGCCTCTTTCCCAGAATAGCTGTGGATATGGCAGGGATAGGATAGAGCATGTTCCTATGTGATCAGCATCAGCCTGAGCAGCAAAGACACACAGACGTGAGTTCATGAGCTGATTCAAAAGTAAATGCAAGTTGAAGTCTTTGAGATGGTTTAAGGTTGGTGTTTGTGCATCGTGGCTCTATACCGATAGAATACCAGCTGCCTGCTTCTGCTCTAAATAGTTCTTGCACAATTTGGAGGTGTGTTTAGGGTCATTGTCCTGTTGTAGGATGAAATTGGCTCCAATCAAGCGCTGTCCA
>JAVQJL010078800.1:0-53516 GCA_036024295.1 Nannoperca obscura
CTATTCAAAACCACACAGGTTATAAAGACAGTTCAGTCAGAAAACTCATGTTGTCACAAAACGTTTATTATAGCAGCCTCATCACACCCCGCAAATATGTTTACATGAGATGTTGGGGAGTGATGAGCAAATATCTTAACCCCCTAGATGGATCCCGCAGGTGGATGCTATGGTGGTGGGCTGAAAGAACAAGCGACAATACTGATGCAGGGCAGCGGTGGCATTGACAGTTAGAGGGAAAGATGGGAGATTTTTGCAGCATTTAGCATTTAGCACAATCATTGCGTGTCCCAATAGATTGGTCAGTATATTGTCCAGCCAGTTACAGCAAGGTATCACAAACACAAATCACAACAGATGAAAGCATAACATTTGTAGACATCCTTATCAGTGAACATTGCAAGTAATTTAAACTGGCAAATTACTGGTTTGCAAATGTATTATTGTTGGTTTTCTATCAGTAAAATCCAAACATTTCACCATTGCTGCTATTTTGTGCCCTGCTTGTCATATTCTGGATGGTGGCATCAGTAGAAGTCTTGACAATTCAATGATAATTTGGCATTTGGGACTTGCCAACTGGAAGGCTAGTCCACATCGAGTGAGCAGATGTGGTCATAGGCACAGAACCCAAGCTAGGTCTGGTGAGTATTATCAAAGTACAAGGTTCTTGAACATGTTGTTTCTATTTCATTATTGTCCTGATGCTGATAAGACTGATGATACATTGAAATGTGGCACCGCCTTTAAGAAAGTCAGCAGGGAGCCGGAGTGGTCCAGGGTGCTCATTATATAATAAATCATTACTGTAAATGGCAGCTAAGTGTTTCTTTGAAAGGACTGAGTCACTGCAGCTGGCAGTTGTAGTACTAGTAGCTGAATCAGGATACTGTGGCTCCTGTGTTTGATTATAACCCGGTGTCTCAGGGCTCCACATGTCTCCCAGGGTGTCTCTTACAGGCTGTTTCTGTGAAGAAAATAAGGGGGAAAAAAGGACAATGTGTTTTGGCCTGCATGAATAATGAAACCACATTTCTTCTCTTTTGCACGGAAAGGAGAGAGAGAGAGACAGAGAGAGATTGTTGCACTGCAGGGATGTATAATCCCTTAAATTAACAAGGTTTTGGGTTTTCCAAAAAGTTGGTTTTCTGGCTGATAAAAACCTTGATTACTTTCACTGATTTATAACACTGTTAAGCTTTGCGTGATTCTTATTCCGCAGCCATTTATGTGCTTGAAGGGTCAAAAGGTCCAAATGGATTGTCCCAGTCAAAGTGGGTGGCGTAGCTGCAGATAAAATGAGTCACATTTGAACAAGGTTGTTCTTTGTTTTGCTCTTAAAATAAATGGTCGAATTCTGGAATAATTGGTTTGGCGTCTTAACTGATGACAGCCGCAGACCACATAATAGAGATATCAGACATAGTGAGCTGTGAAAGATGAAGATTTATGGGGGCGCAGTGGATATCTTCGAGGTGTCCCCCATGGCTCCCACATATCCTGTCATGTCTAGAAAGTGGACTCCCTCCATAACCTCAGAATTAAAGTTCATTCTAATCACTACCACCTCCCCTATTGCATCTTCTGACTCTCTTTCCCTCCCCTCTCCCCAAACTCTGATAGTTATAGAGATTTAGGTAGATGCATCAGGGTATTGCACCTTTCCAAAGCCCTTTTCTATAAAACTTACAGTGAATTGTCATTTTGAATTATATCTGGTGTGGAAAAACACTTGCTGATATAGGAAAAACAAGTGCTGGCTGAGTCTGGCGGCAGGGAAGGAGGGGTAAATGTAATGTATTTTTGCAAGTCAAGTTTTACACAATGAAACGTAGTACCGGTCAGTGCAGGTTTGTATTCCAGCAGTGTCAGTGTGAAAGATGGCTGCACAGTAACTATTTCCCCTGGAAAGACAGGGGGGATGTGGACGTAGCTTCGTTGGCTAAATTGTAAATAGTAAAGCATAAACATGACTTGGTGCCAGGGGAATGGACACACAGAGCACAGAGGTCCATGTAACTATTTTATACTTGATTAAATAATTTTGTAGGTCATGCTGACATGGAGAAAATATTAGATTTACTCAGTTGATAATTCTTTCTCAAATGGGAAACATCACTCTTGTGAACGCCCCTTTTTCCTAAAAAATCCCCCACAAATCATATTTATTTAAATGTTTATTTAGGATATTGATTTATGGTTACAGTCCTGGTCTTGAGGCAGATTAAAAGTAGGATTTCCTGATAATTTTTGATCATTAAAAAAGTCCGATTTTGATTGTAGGTAAAACTTGGCTATTGTTCAGAATTGTCAAGACAAAGTTGATGTAATCATGAAGAGAAAGAAATCTTCTGCTGCGCTGAGACTCAGATATTCAAATCTTAGACTTGTGTGGACTACAGGAAAACATTTCTTGACCCACCATGGCAACTTGTCCTATATGCTGCAGAAAAATGAAAAGACCGCAATAGTCTTGAAAATCCATGGTCACAGTCAAGTCAGGGCAACATTTGTCTTTTGCATTGCGCGGTGTTCACAGCTTTAGAGCAACATCCATGTTTCTCTGTGAGCCTTGTGGCGTTCTTTCCAGCTCTCTCTGTTAAGCAGCTGTTAAGTCTCTGTTAGGATACCAACAGTCAGAATCAGAACCAGATTTATTGCCAAGTAGGTTTACACATACAAGGAATTTGTTTTGGTGCGTGGCTGCCAACAAGAGCATAGATATATACAGAAAGAATTTAAATAAAACCACTAAATAGAAAATTTACAATAATAAAAAAAAGAAGAGCTGTGCAAAGTGAACCGCCCCCCTTAGCGCTGAACCTCAGTCTGCCTCTTTCACTCGTTTCTCTTGGCCCCAACTGTGTGAGTCGCCCAGGTTGTAAAGGATACGGTTTGTGGTTGCACATAGCTCAGATGAACTGAATTCCTGGCATCGTGGCATGTCACTTGGAGGAATAGTAAGACGTCAAGGCCAGCGAGCCATGAATGAAGGAGGGAGAGAGAAGGGGGAATAAACATTAGCCCAAGAGATTGTGTGCTGGAATAAGATGGATGAGGTGAGAATTCCATTTCATTACAGAAGCCGGTCACAGCAAAACCGTTTAGTTTTTTTTTTTCCTACTCTTTTGATACAAATAATTTTCTGCTTACTATGGATTATTTTCCACATATGCAGGTTGTGACCCTCTAAATCAGCAGCTGTGTTTCAACATGAGGGAATTCCAGCATTTTAATGAGCTGCCTCTGAGATGTACTGTGTTCCTGAAGGTGTCCACTGGCTGAAATTGGTAAAGACTATAGTTTAAAGCAGTAGTTTGACATTTTGAGAAACATATTTGCTTTCTCTGTGAGAGTTTGATGAAATGATCGATACCACTCTCATATGTGTTTTTTAAATATAAGGCTACAGTCAGCAACAATTTAGCATAGCATTGCATAAAGACTGGATATATGAGGAAACAACAAGCATCCACCATTGACTTTTGCTCAGGCTTCTGAAGTCCCCTGTAAATACAATGTTGTCCCCCATAAGTAGGCACAGGCTCTAAGCCTACAGTATTTTGTTGACAGCACTTTTTCCCCTAGACCACTGTAGGTTCCAAAGCATAACACAAATATATTAGGGTTAGGGTTAGTACATGTATAGGTGTATTTAGCTATCCTCTTCTGAATAATGATAGAATCTCTTCTCCTCCATGTATAGTAGGCGTATGTTAAAACAAATTGGGTCAGCAGCCAGGTCCATGACAGTTTAACTTTAGTATTGTAGAAGATTGCAATTAATCATCACTGACACAAACATATCGCTTCTAAAAATACAAAAGTAAATCTGCCTCCTTGCTAAAATGGGCAATGTAGTATGTTTAAGATATGTTTACCTTCATACCAGAAGACCTGCAATGTGATTTATGTTACACATTGTATGCTTCTTCATGTGCTTTCAAAATAAAAGTTAAATTTACAGTAGAGTCATGCAGTCATCTTTTTACATGATTACATTCGAACTGTAAGGCTAATGTTAAAATAGGTCTGTATAGATCTATTTTCTAATGTCAGTTAGTTAGTACAAATTGGATATAAGTTGAGTATACATTAAAAAAATATCAAAGTGTATACTATTTTGGTAGCTAAAAGTAATAAAATAATATTTAACCAAATATTTAGTCACATGTTGAAATGTTTTAATTTTAAGTTTGGGTTTAGAAATCTGGATTATTTCTCTGGATCTTCCCTATGCTAACAACTAACTAACTACTGCATCTTTTAAAATGGAAGTGGAAAGAACAGCCAAAACCAAGGTTGGCATCCCACAGATTCTGGCCCTTGACATAGAAAAAAGATTGAGAATGGAGAACAACTTAATCCTCTGAGGCAACAGACTCTTGGATTTGTGAAAAAATGCATACCATGAAGTCAGTGCTTGAACTTGATCCAAGTCGACAAATCTCGTGAAGCGTATAGCGTGTGAAAAGAATAGTTTGGTGTGAATTCAGACACACAGCAGCAGAAGAATTACTTGATTCTTATGCTCTTGTTTTCCACTGAATAATGGGCATACTAGAGACTGCTCACAAAAGAATAGCTTGTGCCATTAATCACTGGCTAAAAATAAATCTTATACAAGCACAACTCTAAGTGATGGAGAAGGTGACCAAAACAGTGATTCTCTAGAGAGTCCAGCTAAAGATGTTGAAAACAGCTTAATCATTCCCTGCCCTGTGTGTGTGTGTGTGTGTGTGTGTGTGCCTGTGTGTGCATATGGCTATGCAGTGCACATACAGTATATGTGTTTCAAAGAGACAAACTGTAGAGCGAGACTATCACTCATTGCCCGGCCTGTGTGTGTGTGGAGAACCCAACAAGCGTTGATTGTACTATTTACAGCTCAAATCTGAAGGCAGGCTCTGAGGCCTGTTAAATGAATAGGAGTGAGGCTTGCCTGTCAGCTGGAGGACGCAGACGGAGGACATATCATAGATTCTTGTTGTTGGTAGTCTGTGAGCTGACATCCCGCAATGGGCTCACACACTTTGTGCAGCTTGCATTGTGCATTTGCACAAAGATAAATACTATGGTTGGTTATTTGCCTGACTTTGCTTCTCTGGGTCACATAACAGATGTCCATGTGGCAAACATCATTCTCGTCATTTAAATCGAGGAAAAAATAAACTGCCTCAGCATTGTACGCTGTTACTGTAAGTAATTGTGTGCCAGTCCAGCAACACTGTCAACTGACCTCTCATGGACCTCACTGAGCATTGTTTAGCAGCAGTGTTGAGCCAGACATCTTATTGTTTTTGCTTTTGGGGTTTCTCTCTCGCTCCCCCCGTCACTGTGGAGGGTCTTTGTAGTACGACTCAGCTGACCTCACACAGCGAACTCTGGCTTTGTTATGAAGCATTGTGCTCCCTGCCCATGTTTGTACACATCGCAGGGAATGCTCAGATGTCTGTGTACAAGTGTGCACATCTACGCTCTTGTAAGCGCAGGCAAGATTTGTGTATATGTTACTATCCGTGGTTCAAAAACTTGAGTTGAAGGCCCAGAAACAGGTTGAAGAAAACTGGAATGGGCTCAAAAACAGCGAGCAGAGCAAACATGAGTCCAAGACTTCAAGTGGAAACTATTCCAGACTAAAGTCCCATCTGCTTTCATTTAGAGTCTGTGTCCTAAACTAAATAAAGATCCCTCCTGAACACTTTTATTGCACTTCGCTTTCTATCCATCCTTCCCTCTTGTCCGAGTCTTTTCTCTGTATCTCCTATACCTAACACAGATCCTCTTTATTGTTATTTTGTGGGAGCTTCAGAGAGTTGACTTAAATGTGAGTGGGCTATACTGTATTTATTCCTCCCTCTTTCTCTCTGGTTGCAAATAAAACTGTCCTGTGGCGTTATGAGTCAAAATGTCCCCTGTAAAGACTAGATCTGATCCCTCTCATATGCAACACTTGGGTTTATGTTTTAGTGACTAAAATATATATCTGATGTCCAGTATAGGATTGTCCTGTTGCACTTTTTTCTTGAGTATTGCTTGTCCAATGTGAATTTCACTTTTGAGGAAAATAATTATGAGGTACAAATAGTCAAACCTACTTAAGGGGAAACTGTGTTTTAATGAGTTAAAGAAGAAAACTATATAAGATGTCCTTTGAAAAAGTGATTTTATCCTACAATTGTATTACATTTCAGCAGATTTCTATTTTTATCCTTGCATCTTTCTGCTATTTCTATCTGTCTGAAAGTAGGGGCATCCTGTTCTTTAAATAATTAGCATCAGGCAATATTATTTATTCCTTATTTTCATGTGTTTATACAGTCAGTATTTGTGCATCTGTGTTTTACAGCAGTAGTCATGGCCACATGCTATCTCTTCCTATACTTAACACTCGATGATAAATGTCATATGGTAAAAGAGAGGGAGCAAAAAATGGATGTGCTAAAAGACAGATGCCAAAAAAACACTGAGTCACAGGGAACAAAGAAAGCATGTTTTCTGGGACAAAGGCATGAAATACCATCCCTTTGTTTAAATACCTTGAAGATCATAATTTGATTAAGTAAAGTATAATTATCTTCACTGTTGTCTGAGGTTGCATCATATAAATGCTTTTGTCTCTGAGGCCAAGACGACATTTATCAGAGACATATTTGTTTTTAACTTTGAGCACTTCCCAGCAGTGCAAATGACCACAGAGTAGCACAGCAGTATTAAATATTCCAATCAATTCAACAAACAGAATTGTTGAGTGCAGTCTGCGCTCACAGTGCCCTACCATAATGAATAGTTACCGCACTAAACCAAGGCAATCCGTCTGAGTCAACACCACAATGCTGAGTCCCGTCTCACTGGGATAAAACACTGCAGCTCTAGTGCTTCTGGAGGTAGACCAAGAGCCGCTTGAATCCACGTTTAAGTGTCTGTGTGTTCAGCATCAACCAAGGGAGCTCCTACACAGTGAATTATATCCATCTGCTAATGTCATTCCAGCATGCTGCCTTCCCCGGCCTCTCCCTGCGTGGTATGGTTTGGATTGTCACACTCTGCAGCCAATGCAATCATTGGGCTAACTCCCAGGCATGCGCTGCAGCCCGTAGCCAACGGAGGCCATGTTTTTGTTTGTCTAAACAAACACAGTCATTTCTGATGTTAGGTTTGTTTGACTTTCAAATAACAGACACCAAAGGGAGGGATTGGAGTTGTTGGGCATTGAACAAAGACTTCTTTATCCGTACAAATAATTCATAAATGAATGAAACGCTCTTTACAGTAAGTCCACACGAATCTCGAGAAGCATCTGCTGAACAAAGAGATGATGGTGAATTTGTGGCTGACCGCATATCCCAAAGAGACATTTTACTGTATATTTATGGGGAGGTAATTCTGTTTACTGATGTGCAGTCTAACTGGCTGTCTCGTGCTTGGTATTACAGGTCAGTGGAGGGCAGACTGAGTTCAGAGAGCTTCTGCCTCCTAGCTGGGTCACATGTGACCTCATGGTGCTAGAGAGATCGACAGGCAGAGTTCCCTCCCATCTAATGTATCCCATGGGACTCTAACCAGCCACACAGGCTGCATGAATAAGTCATGAAGTAATCTTTTTATCTGAGGTGACCCTCCTTTTTCTGATGGCTGTCCCTTTCTTTCTCTCTTCTTCTTGCTTATTTACATTCAGAAAGTGGGCCACGCTTCATTACAGCAAAAACAGCCTGTGCATCTTTGGTTCAAGAACACTTTTCTTTAAACAAATGAACGCTTTCCCTTCTCTTTCCCTCTCCTTGGTTTCTCCTTTGGGTCTTCTTGTGGTGAAGAGAGCAATTTATTCATCTATTGATTTACTTGTTTGTATGTTAGGGAGGAGGATGTCTCTGTGGGGTTCTAGGTGGGCTACAGAAAGCCCAGATCTGGCCAACCAAGTCAGATCAAATAGGTAAGTTAGATCTCTTTGAAAACACAGAACATGTAGAATGAAGTGACAAATGATGTGTTAATCAATAATCACAGGTGAAAGATTCATGCCTTGTTTGTCGCTTTTTGTTCCATTTATTCATTAAATTTAATTCTGTTTAATTCTGTTTGTCGCTCTGTGTTTTATATTTCAGTGTGGGTAGTAGCCAACCCCCAGGGAACAAAATCTGCATGATGTGGGTATAGAGGTCAAAGGTCAAAATACGAAGTGCTTAAGAGGGTTGAAAAAGGCTTCAAGAATGATTAACTATGAGAGAAAAAACAATAAACTAAAACGGTAACCTGATGCCCCTTGGAACTAATTTATGTATAAAATGTGCAGAAAGTCCACCTTAAACTTCAGGATGCAGCATGACTGGAAAAGAAGACATTCTTCCCCAGTATGTTTTTTTACATCACACACCTGACTTTTTCTATCACATACGTATGTATGTACGTATGTACTAAGCAAAAACTAACAATTTAAGGACAATACTGAGTGACTATGGAGAGTTTGTTGGATTAGGTTGGCTTGGTTATGTCTGTGACATCTTCAAAGTCATTAGTATATTTTGTCAAACATAAAACAGATGTGCATTCACAGAGCCTGTATTCAATAAATCAACATCTCACTATTGGGTATGTAACTACCTACAGCCTCTTCAGTTAGTTTGAGAGAATGCAACATAAACATATAAGCTGAGATAATGTCAAATCCGGATCCACTCAGTCAGAATTGTATTTATCATATTATGCTTTCTTGCTATGTGATTTTATTGGTTTAAACATTTGCTGGCCTCCTGTCATTCAACAGATAGAATTCTGCACATGATGACAGGCAACAAAACACAATTTCAGGGGAACAAGCAAGAAAAATATGAGCTTGGCAGGAAGAGATGAGAACAAAATATACATCTACAATCACACAGACAAGCGGTCGTAAATCTGTGGTATAGATATAAAACGTGGAGTATGTGTGTGTGTGTGTGTGTGTATGTCTGTGCCTGTGTAAGCTGGTCACAAGTCTGCCTATCATAACGTGCATTCACAGCAAAAAGAGGACTCATCAGGCAACATGTGCATCTATTTTGGGTGGACATGTTTTGCCAAGTGTGACTCAAAAGACTAAACACAACCTGTTTTTCGTATTTAAGATGTTCAGCCAGTTGGGAAAGGAAAACTTGCATTGGCTGTTACTTGTGCATCACAAATGTTGTCTCTGTCACCATCAAATACGTCACGTTGTGTGTGTGTGTGTGTGTGTGTCTCCTGTGATGCATTTATCACACTCCTAAACATGACACAAAAGAAGGAAAACAGATGAAGGATGATCTTAAAGTTTCCAACTCAAAAAATATGAACTGTTGGATGATGATGTGCAAGAACAAGTGGAAAGTCCCAAGATTCTCTGCAAGAAGCATGCATCCTTTCATTTACCAAAAATACATTTACAGTCAACAAGCCTGTCAAGTCATAAAACCTTTCTACAGATGGTCATAAACATCTAGTCATGTATATTCCGGTTTTTCCCTTTTGGCTATTTGACCCATTTAAGAGAAGGAGAGTGAGAGTGAGAAAGAAATTGTTGGGGGTTTGAAAAGGGGACGTTGAAGTTTACTTTGTACATTCTGGTTATAATTCAGGATAAAAAAAACTCTTTGCTGTATCTCAACTCTGACAGTCTAAACCTAGCTGAGCCTCAAGCAGTCAGAGGTATTAAACTGGTTCTTAAGCTTCCACAAATGGATATACAATGTTAAGATCCTTTACTGCTTTACCCTAGATATACTGTAGGCTACACACTCTTAGATGAGGTGGATGTGACTGGTGGGAAGGGGGGGTGGGCACAATAAGCACTGAGCTGAATATATTTCTTAATATTTCTTATACTTCTTAAGTGAAGGACAGATGTCTCAGTAACATCAGCAGCAATTGCAGGGCTAAGATGAGCAGCTTTCACTGTGAGCCACAATGAAAGGCTCTGAGACGCCATGATGAGTGGTGTTTTAAGCTGCACTCACCCAGGATGAAGTTGAGGCTGCTTTCTTTAACTTTTTTTTTCTTTAGTGGGATAAGGATTTGTATGAGAATGTGGGGATCACTCTGGTTTCATGGCTAGTTTGGATTGGTGTAATCTCCACAGTTGATCCAGTAAACATACCGTTTTTCTTTGTGGGGTTTCAGAGGATGGATAGGAAGAGAGAAATTTGGAGAATATTGGAAAAACACAAATGTACTCACTTATAGCAAGACGTTACCAGAAAAGTGCAATTCAGGGTGAAGTGACAGGTAAGTGAGGATGGGTTTAGACACTGCCAGCAGCCCCAACTCAGACTAGAGGTCTTCAAAAACTTTCAACAAAGTCACAAAATTACATGTGAAGTTTGCTAATTATTGGTATCTTGCTATGATTAAGTGCAAACAACTCTAATACAAATGATCTAAGTTGAGTTTGCACCCACCTAATGTTAGCAAGTTTCTATTAAAAACAGAGAAAATATATCCATGTCTTCAATAAGAATTCAACACAGGTTTGATCAGCTGTGAACGACTATCACGCACAACAGTTGTGCATCCATCACAGCAGCTACAAAAATTCCCTTGAAAAAGCTGCTCTTGTGTCTTTTGCTCCTCAAAGTTCTCTGCTAATCAGAGTTCACAGGTTTTCATAAACTCTCATAACACACAGAGATTTAGTCCAGCCAGCAGAACTGAGAGAGAAATTACACCTTGGCCATATAAGGAAATTATGTCTCCTGATCTGCAATCTCAATTGCAGCTGTGTGTGTGTGTGCTCTTGTATTTTGTAAGCCCTGATTTGAGTTTTCGACCTTGAGAGTGAGGATATTTCTGGAAAGTAAGGACATTTTTGTCTGACATTTTTACTCCTTCAAAAGGCAGTTTTGGAGTTAAGACAAGGCGAGGGTCGACCAGGGTTAAGGTTAGAAATAGGGTTATGTTTCAGTTTAAGTTGGGTTAGGGTTAGGCATTGTGATTGTTATTGTAATGGTCCAGGTTAGGCTGGGGCCATGGAATACAGTATCTCATTGAATGTTCTTTTTGTGAGAGTGTATTTTATGATGTGTTTGCTTTGTTTAGTTTTGATAATTGATAATAATGAGTTTTGAGAGTCAGAGTGTGATAAAGAGAGAGACAGTAATTGAGATTGTGTATTTAGAGAGAGGGTGAACATACACAAGCACATGTGTATTTACAATATATAATATTAGGAGCTGGAGCTGGCTGTTGTGAATTTCTCAACTTTGTTCCATCTACGCAATATATTTCACCATGTACAATAAAATATGAACTTTATTTCTTTTTCTCCCCCTGTCTTGCTATTTGAAATATTGTGCTGCTTTCCCAAATAAAACATTGGGGTAAATCGTGTCTGAGTGCCCAAAAAGGAATCAATGAAAACTCTGTTTGATAAAGTGTCTCAGTTTTACAATGTCACATGTGGTGTTCTATATCCAAACATGTCAGAATTGGGCTTTTATGGTCCAAATCTGCAACATTTTCTCCTTCATTGGAAGCTTTTCTGAATCCTCTCTGCACAGTTGTTTCTCAAGGGAGTCCAGGGATAAAACACGGAATGAGTTTGGAGGGAATAAAGGAATGAGTGGAGGGGAAATCGAGAAAGTGTAAAATCTGCAAATGGGAGTGATAGCAGGAGGGCCAAGCGCACACGTCTGACCTGTAAAACCTGCTTCAAGATAACTGCAGCTTGCTGTGCCAAATCAGAGTCACTTTCCCTTCGCACAGAGGGTGGGGAGGGTCACAAATGTGCTCACCCTCAAATTCAGATTAGAGACATTTTGAAGGTGGATTACCTCTGGAATGAATCTGCCCCCTTTGTTGGCCTCCTAATTTAATAGATTTGACATGAAAGTTTATTTTGAAGAGTGGCCTTCTCCACAGGAGAGAGGCTTAGGATGTGGCTATTTGGGTGGCTGTGGCCCCCTGCATACCTAAATCCTCATAAACTCTCTATAAGTTAACCCTCTTGTGGAATTCACTTCCAGACAAGCTTATATTTTGTGGTCCTGCTGTCCCCCTTCACAGGTAACTGAATGAATTCTGTCAGTTTCTATATGCTGCTGCACCAGTTCCGCCAACCTCCTGTATATTTGTCGTTTTTGGCCAGTAAAGTGATAGTGATTCATTTTTCTGCATTTAGGTTTGTTGTTGATTCTCTAGACTGAACGATTTCAAAACCATTAACACGGCATCCTGTGTCTGCAGATGGATGTCAGTGCAGTCAGCTTCTCCCTCTGCAATCACTTCAACAGCAGCTAGAAGGCAGAGGTCAAGACTGGCTTTTGCTTTATGTATTAACATCTCCAAGATGTTTTAGCTGAAATGAGGAGGAGGAACACTAGAGGACGAAAGATGAAGGAAGTACGGAAGAGCAGGAGAGGTTATTTGCTTTGTTAGCGGCGGGGGGGGTAATTTCTACGACGTTCTTGTAATTTTAAAGGGTTTCGAGGGGATGTTTGCTCACCCTCTTAATGGCTTAAAAGGACTGTAAGCATCTATCTTTCTCTCGACGCATTTCATGGGGAGAAAGCCCAAGAGGAATGGCCCAATTCTGCCCTGTGACTGATTGCACAAAGTCCAACAGATATGCCCCAGCACACATGGAAAAATACCATTATTAAAGTAAATATCACAATGGAATGTCCATTATGTTGACATCAAGTGGGGATATACTCCATATTAATAAAATCCCATGAAGCCAGTTTACATTTTAATGCACTCATCAGACGTTCAGGAGTACAGGTTTTGTGTTTTTACAGAACTTAACACAACACAGTACTTGACCTTAAGAAATACTTGTAGATAAACATCATATTCTTCTCATCATGCTGCAGAACAATACTGAATGTAAGCAGACAGTGGGTGTATAGTTATTGTGCATAGTTTGATACAGCTACTTTCTATCTATGTACTGTGGTTTTGTTGTATGTGCATGTGGATAAAACTGTACATGTTAACAGGATCATTTAATTGCTGTAAGACTAACATGTCTGTAGAGCAAGATATACTCCGAAGGAATCTCAGTGTGCATGTACTGTGAGAGTGTGTATGAGAAAGAATGAATGAAATTCTGTATAGAGAAACAAAGAATAGGCGAAAAATACTGCAGATAGAAATAGATAATAACATAGATGTTGGGAGAGTGTGTATGCATCCGCACACGGGCATATGCACACAAATCACCCTCTAAATCATTTACGCTAGCCGCCACTGAGCGTAACCAGTGACGGCAGTCTGTCTGCCAAGGCATCACGTGGAGCCTGGCACTGGGGTTGACAGCCCGTTCTGAAACATGAGGACCAAATGGACCTGGGAATCTCTCGGGGGCTGGATAGGATCTTTCTGCACCTACATGTCCAACACATCTGGCCTGCCACACTGCTGTTATGGATGGCAGTACAGAGGGGTGACAGAGGTGAGGGGAGGGTAACAGTGGTGTATTCTGGGGCAAGAGATTCAATTTTACACATTAAAGTGCCTTGCTGCTGTTCTGTGGTTTCTTGCTTTTCTCTGTGTAGCTTTTGTGAAGACTTAATAAATACATATGCAAAGATTAACAGGGCATACAATAAGTGGTTCATTCACCTGTCTGAAGCAAAGTAGGACTCTTTGTCAATGTTTAAGTGTATATGTAGCTATGCACTTGTATTTATGTTAATAATGCCTGTAATTACATTGGGCCTGTCAGTGGTCTGTTGGACATAAATTTGGACATCATCCTTTAAGACAAATGTTCCATTGAGGCTCATACTGTGCCGTTGCCTAGTTAACAGACACATTCTTGGCATTTGGGCACATTACTTAATGCAACTTTGGATTTAACATTGAATGTGGCTACAGTGCACAAAGGAGTATATCTTTTGACTGCTTGTACAGGAGTGAATGTTGACTTTAAGTTTAGTTGCAACTCTTCGTCTTTGCCAAATCATTTCCTACAGTTTTAATTATTCATTTTTGTGAAATAGCATCTGCGCTACTCCCACTGTTGTTTATGTCATGATAAATTATATTTTTGGATCTTAGACAGATACATTCACACAGAACTTAAAGGTCTTATACCTTAAGTTCCTATCTCTACCATTGTTCATCTGCCCTATTTTTGTCTTCTGCTTTTCTTTCTCTTATTTTCCCCCCACAAGCAATTCTCAACAGTTCCAGCTGACCGGCGTAATGGAAAGCACCAAACCAGACTGGACTCAAGACACAGTGCAGTCAGCCTAATGGGTCTCATAAGGCTGAATAATGTAAATGTCACAGCGGAGCTCAGACAGAGACCACAGACAAAACCAAGAGTGCCACTGCCTGAGTGTGTGTGTGTGTGTGTGTGTGTGTGTGAAAGGACTATATTACAACAGAGTTGGTTGGTACTGTGCTCAGTCATGTAGCAATGTTACATAACATTTTCTTCTCAACAAAAAACTCTTTAACTCATTTATAATGGTAGGTTTATAATTTCTGTCACCAATGAGAAAAAGCAAATGTGTTAAAATGTCATAGTAGTTTCATAACAGGATGAGTAAAATCCACTTTTAAGGCAAAGAACAGCATGGAATGTCTGTGAAAAAAAGGTGTTTCCTTTTTCATTGTTAGTGGTTGACTGGCTGTGACTGTCTCATAAACTCAGTAAACGCTTGGTCTTTCTGTGGCGGCCTGTTTGATTACAGTCCATTTCCCCTCTCCCACAGCCCCACCAGGTGGCTGCCCAGCTCTCCTCTGCGAAACAAACCCACTGTGATCCCGCAGCGCTCGAACCTCCAGAAGGCGCTGAGGTTAGTTTAGGGGTTTTTTGGGCTCACTGCAAAAATTATGGGCTCGTTAGAACTGTTTCAAAGAACACTGGGACATACCAAAAGATCAAAGAGGTGCCTTTAAGCTCCTTGATTTGAAAAAGGATTCCTCAGAATACACAATATGTTGGAGGTCCTCTAAGCTCCTAAACATTGTATTGAAGTATTGGTTTAAAAGGAACCCCCAGATTCTAGTGTTTTTGAATGATCCAATCAACTGCCTTTGTTGATCAGTTACATTTTCTTAACTCTGCACATAAATTCCCTGTGAACAAAAAATGTCTGCACATTTCTTTTTAAAAGTCAAATCCTCATATTCATATTTTTAAATGCCTGGAAGAATTTGTCTTGCGCTACACCATAGCCAGTTCTTATCATGAGATCATGAATCTAAAATATATTTTAATAGTGATATCCTGTTAGTTTTTACTTTCATTGGAGATGATCCCAATATGAGTTCACCCATCCCATAAGTACTTGACAGATCTTTATTAAGACAAATCACCTTAACAGTCTCTTAAGATGTCACCTCAGGAAACACAAAGATTAGGAAAAGAATGTCGACTCTCATTAACTACTGATTAACAACAGCTGCAGTAAACGTTTAGGAGATACCTCTTATTTATTTTTATTTCATATGCATTTTCTTTCTCCTTTCATGATTGGGCCTATGGATCTGCTGTTTCCTGGTGGGATTAGTGTGTTTGCTTTGATGTGGGTTGTGCCCTGCTTAGTGTGTGGGGGCAGGACTCTTATTCCTGTGTGTGTGTGTGGCACGGTTGAGGTGAAGGGGTACATGCAATCCCCCTTTTTACTCTGGCAGTGTTTAGATGTAGTGCGTGACCTAAAGAGCACCATAAACCAGCAGATTCAGAAACAAATACAGCTGTAAAACACTAATCTTGGCAACTAATGCAAACACTTCTGATCACAGCTTGCAAATTTGGCCACATCTGTGTGTGTGTTTCCCATTATGCAAATGTAAGTTGTTCATTTGTGTGGTGTTTTTAACAAGCTACCGTGTGTTCTGCCAAGTACAGGTAGCTGATTACAAAAACATAATAAACTCAGGAAGCATTAATAACATCTCTGGCACACATAGGAACATTGAATGCTTCCAACATTGCAAAAGTCTCCATATGACTTTTCCAGTTCTTCAGTGGGAGAGACAAACTACAGCAATATCATGTCCAACATGCATCAATATTAATACTTATCATATGTTTAATTTATCAGTGAAGAAACCTTATGATCAGACTGTCAGTTGAGGTTTAAAAGTAAAACACAGCCCTGGGTTAAGGCCTAAGCGTTCAGGCTAACATTGTATACCATTTTGAGAAGCACTAGACAATAAACTGAGCTGAACTTCTTAAAGTCTGGCACTAATATCTGACAGCCCATTAATAGTTTGTTATGGACCATGAATAGTAATTATTCTAAAGGGTTATCCAAACTTTACCCATATAAATATGTTTAGCATGAAAGTGCATCCTTTACCTTTACCTTGGAAAGTAGTTACTCAGGGTCCACTTTCTACCTTTACCAGAGCTTTCATCTGCATATCAGTGTTCCTCAGCGAATGGAGTTTGCACGGGTTGTCATGGGAATAGCTCAGTTGTCATAGTCATAGGTCATGTGATGGCAACTGAGCTACTGTATCTCCATGGCAACTGAGGAAACTGTTGAGGAAGAATGTATGACGTGGTTGAAAGCTCCAGAAAAAGCTAGGAGTCGGGCCTTGAGTAGAGATGTTTTTCCAAACAAATAAATATTGGTAAACCATATTGAACTATATAAAACTAGGAATAAAAATACATAAATCTGTAACATATGTAAAATGATTTTGTTGGAAACTGTTACTATTTGAATAAGAATTTGCTCACTCATCAATAGAAACAGAAGGAAAGGATTTACACTTTACTGGACTCTGAAAGCTCTTGTGCTATTATAGCTCAACAACACACACGCTTTAGAAAAACTGTAGCATGACATCCTGCAAGGGAAAAGAAAAACCTCCAACGCCAATGACCTGTAATATTTACCTAGGGTGACTCCTGAATGGCTCACTCACGGCTAAAGAGGGCCCCGCAAACCTTATGGCACATGCCGATGTTTTTGTTGCTCCTGATGCAGAACAGACGAGGGCGACCTTTTGGAAATGTTTGGCTGCTACTGAAGATTTGAACACCCTGCATTCAGTAGTTTCCCGGTCAGTCAAAATATTCAAACAGTGATCTTCAAATACAAATGCGTGGCTGCTTCACAGGAATCTGTCTACCTGAATGCAGTATCTTAGTTTAGTACACACACACACACACACACACAGCTTCAGTGTTAAGCAACCAGTGTGAGGTCAAACACTCTTTGTTTAAAACGAGGGTGGGGTGTCTCTCCGTAATGTAAACACTTCAAGCAGAACATCAGTCTATTAGCAGCGTTTCTGATTAGCTGATGAACAAAGGCTGGTGTGGTCTCTTGGAGAATATATATCACTGTCATTTGCTCAGAGCCTGGTGGTGATTGGCATGTCCATTAAGTGTCCTGTTTACAATAAGCTGAAAAGCCCACATGTGAAGTCAGCGCATGATTCCAAGTGGCTCTGAAATGCTGTTAGTCATCCAGCGGATCATGAGCATGATTGTAAAAGCTGCTGTAGTCATCATCATGTGGCCACATCATTTTTCCTTACAGAGATGCTATCCAAGCTGATTTGAAAAGCTTCATCAGCTTTTGAACTGATTTGTCTCTTTGATGATGAGAACTGAAGCATCTTGTTAGTCTGCAGTGGCTTATATGAAGTCTGCTCTTTGTATATTCATATACTGCAGACCTGATTCTTATTTGGCTGTATTTATGTTTGGGATTTGGTGCCATCATGAGGGCACATCAGGTATAGAACGGAACAAATACTTTTTATTCAGTATTTAGTGATTGTGTTGAAGGAGAAATGGCAGACAGCTGAATACATTTGTCTGCATGGGTAGCGAATGTATCTTCGTGAGACTTTCTCTAAATTCGTGTGAGTCTTAACATGATTCAACAGGTGAGTCTTCAAACTAATGACTGAGTAAGGAATAACATCCCCTGATTCCAGTAACCAGTCGTTCTTCAGCCAAACTCGTGCTTCATGTGGTCACTGACTAACTCAGAGATCCAAAACTTTCTCCGCCACTCTCTGCAACGGTGATATTTAACACAAAAATACGTACTTAGCTCCTCTATGCGTCACACTGCTAACTCTGCATTTTCCATGGCAGCAGTGTGTGGTCACACACAACTGGGTACGTGAGTGTGGTCCCGTAACAATACTGTATGTTTATGCTATCTTTAATGTTTTCTCTCATGTGTTAATTTGCATAATGTTTGTCACAAATGGACACAATATTCCTGTTGTGTTACAGCAAGTAAGAATTTAATTGATGTATTTATTCTACATGAATATGCAATTAAATTCCTCCACGTAGCACATGCTGTAGGACTGAGCACAGAAAGTAAAATGCAGCTATGAATTATGGTCCTTGATTTGAAGTTAAGGTGGTGGACTTTTTGGTAAAAATAAAAAAAGAAGCAACTCATCTCCAAAGCATGTGCTGTGGAGATGAGTTGCTTCTTTTTTTATTTGATCTTGATGAAAAATGCAGCTGTTTTCATAGCAAGTCTGTTTTTTCATCTTACCATCCTGTTGGAGGGATGAATTTCTAGTTTGAAGATCAACATGTTTTTATCTAAACACTGTCCTGCAATTGTGCATTGCCTGGATTTTGGGGTAAATCTACAATGATTTTATCCTTTAGGAGTTCAGGTACAAAAGAGGATTTATGCCTTTTGTTTAGCCAATTCTTTTACCAAGGAATGTATGAATATTATTATTCATTTATCATACTTGCTATCCTCTCAAGTATTCTCATCTTGTTTCTCATGTGTAAAACACATGGAACTAATGTAATTGTAGCATGTGTCTAGCGGAAGAGTCAATAAATCCACTCAATCCAATAAATCAAGATTCATGACACAATATAAATGAATCATAATCATAATTAGAAGAAATTGATGGCCAATCCGGAGTGGGAGTGTGACTGCTGTAGGCTATTATCTGGGTGGACATCACATCACATCTGCAGTAGCAGCAGCTGTGGCTAATTATGTTGCATGTGATCGTATTGTTAACATGTGCGCAAGCTGTAAAACATTTTTGTTGCTTTTAAGTTATTCTGGATAGAAAATAATTAGAAGTTGCCCAAAACACCATGTTCTCTGGAACAGGTAGTAACACGGACTGGCACCAAAGAACACACCAACAGCTGGAAAATTCATACTGTATTCAAGCACACTTACATTAGTAAAACATTCCCATATGGCATTTCACGCCCCTTCCAAAATATACCACGAGAGTTTCTTTTGGCTCCACGCTTCTTTCAGCGTCCAATCTATTCATTAATAAAACGTCCACTCTTTCCTTTGCTTTTACTTCCCACCTCCTTCCTCAGACTCTGATTGACTGCAGGAGTGGTTTAAATCTCCTCCGCCTGTCAGTATTTGTAGGACCTCGTCCAGCATCGTTAACATTGTTCATAGTGGTTCATTCATAGCTTACAAAGTCGAGTGCAAGAAGTATATGCTGTACGTGCCGTGTTAAGTTCAAACATTCACATAGAAGCTGAATCAAACTGTGATGATGCCCAGGTGCATGCAAAGGACTTGAGTCACATAGGCATGAACTGTATCATCCAAAACAAATATGAACGTACTCATGTGCACACATAACTGCAGCCCTTTATCTATGATTATTGGTTTTATCCTTCAACTTCTGTGAAACTATTTTTAATGTCTTGTTATTGCGCTCAGAAGTACTAAGAGACTGTTACCAGTAATTTAAATGTTTCAATTATTTTTTGTGTTTAATATAATAGACTTCGTCTGAAGCAGTATTGATATAGAGTGGATTGTCCCGGTCAAACAAGTACATTGAACGGTTGATGCAAATGAAAAAACAATGAATTTGAATTTTCCATTTACAAAGAACATTAAAGGCTGATTCTTTGCATCTGTGGACAGTAACTAAGTCTTTATGAGCCGCAAGACAGGAGTGGCCCAGCACCGTTTCCTTCTTCAGGAGATCACATACTAAATTGTACCCCCAGAGAGCAGTATTGTAGCTATGTTGTGCCTTTACAGCAGCTTGAGGTTTGGAAGTTAAAAGCAGGAAGGATAGGAGGGATAAAGTGATAGAGATGATAAGTAAGCCACCTAAAAACTCACTGGAGACATGTACAAACAAGGAGCAAGGAGAAAACAATAAACATATGTTTTATAATACAATACAATACTTATGGTAGTTCTGTCTAAAGGATTATCGTGGTGTTGTGTGGAAATAATAATGTATATAATACGTGAAAGGATATATGCAAAAGTAATTATCTAGCTTACCCCCACTACACTGGCTGTTCCATTGTACCAAGCAACTGTATGGTAATTAGAGGCTGAGTGTTGGGGGTGGGATGGGGTGTTTACAGATTTGTTACCATATAATCAGTATTCTTTATTTCGCATAACTATCGTCCCTTATCTGTGTAAAGGGGAGACAGTATAGCTCTTTATAGCTCTATAGCACTGTATTTAGGCCTTTACAAGAAACCTGCAAATATATTATTTACATAAAAAAACGTCTTGCAGGACAGAAAAGAACTGTACTCTGCAGACTAACTTTACATATAATCAATAATAAAACAATTAAGTTGCTGAATAATATAATTAGGCCACCTCAGTGACTAAAGATATTTGCTCCATATTAATATTGACTCCATACCACACGTAACCAAGTGTTACTGTAAGGCACAGAAAAAGTTATTGTGCCCCAATTGCATGATCAATATGAGTTTACAGTTGCAGTCACAGGGTGTAGGTTTTTCTGGAATAATTTCAACCTTTGGATTCACAGTGGCCGTAAACCCTAGCATTAAAAGAACCCGTACAACTCACAGTTAATGTAAGGTCATCACTATATACCTAAAACGTGCGCACTTCACCTGCAGGAGGCTCCCAAGATAGATTGTAGCCGAAAGGAGGACCAATTAAGAACTCTCACTCCGTTCAAATTTCCGGGTACACTTGCGAGGTGTGATGGGGGAATGCGCTCAGAGTCTACCGGTTATACATATTGTCAGAAGCATACAACACAATACATAATATAAGCACATTTAGAAATATATATAAATAATAAAAATGTTAGGTGGTACCATGGTAGTTTTTTGCATTTGTAAGGAGTGATCGTCTTTTCATAAATAGACGTTCTTCGATCGGAGAGCATTTGTTAAATTAATTCCGCGGTGTCGTCAGTTCCGTAAAGCGTTCCCTCCTGGCTTCATTAAAAAAGAAGATAGAAGATTATTTACGGAGAGTCTGAAGACAAACGCAACTAGAGCAACACTTTACCTGGCTATGTCATTAAAATATTCTTAAACAAGAGCACAGCATTGTTTTCCACGGGCAGTTTTTCCCTTGGACTGACAAAAGGCACATCAGTCTCCTCTAAGCCGCGCATGAACAGGGATGTACTGCCGTTAGCCTGTTATTAGCTTGCTCGCTAGCTTCCCGAACAGCTCTGTTTTTACGACGGGACCAAGCACACAGTAAGTCAAACCGTTTGAAAACAACGATATCGCTTTTAGTCTAGGTTTGGGATCTTACGTTTCTGCCACTGTCGAACCAGCCAGCTTTGCACAGTGAACTCACTGGGTTGTTTACCATGTTTAAAGAGCTCCCTCTTAACAGCTGCATGTGTGAACTAGACGCAGGCCTTTTCTAGAAAGCAAAACATAAATAAATAATCGAGCCCAAATATGCTTCAATATATTACACATTCTCAACAAATGGCGATTATAATCTGTTATTATTTCCGGCCTTTAATAAACCCCCCAACTGTTTAGGGCAGATTGAACCCACCGGGCGGGCCTGCAAGTAGCGTTACCTGCCGGAGAGGGAACAACTGTACACCTGTGCTGGTGCACCTGTTATGGCTCCCAGGATTTTGGATTGTGCTACTGATTTCAAGTCAAACGTTCCAGTCTCTCACTATAAAAGTAAACTATTACTCACGTTATGTTACCTTTTAGTAATAATGATACATAATAAACTACATTGTCTCTGTAATAGAGAACTTAGTGCTTCTAAATTGATATTTTAAGTTATTTTGGAAGCTGCCAATTCCTAATAATAGACTGTCGGCTTATATTTAAGTTCATGTCTGAGTTGACCCTGTTGCCATTTCACATTGATTCATCTTCGCCTAAGTGACTTGACTGAGAAACAAAACATATTAAGGACTAGAGCCTAGCTAGATCAGAGCCTAGCCTATTTCAAATGTAGATGTTATGCAAAGCACAGCTTAGGTTACTTGATTGCTCAGTTCAGTCTATGAAGCCTTAGTCTCTGTTAAAAAGCTTAGCCAAGTGTCTCATAGCTCATATATGCGCGTATATACATATCTATCTTTAGATTTCCAGCATATGGAACTACAGGTTAAATCAGTTTGGATTAATGTGAACAATGAATATAGAGAAGATGCCAAGCCAGTGATTCTTTTCATTTAAAATCTCTGACACAGGGTGCAGCAAGTTGTCTTAGAGGAGTGTTTTTTGGGTTGAGGATTGTTGGGCAAGATAAGCACAACTTCTAATGTCTAAAGTCAACAGAGAAATGTACTGGGCATGGCCAAGTTTGCGTTTGTAATGGGAAGCCCATGTAGGCGAGGTCAGAGCAAATGTAAACAAGCGTTACTCGTTCCTCCCTTCGCGCGACACCTGTGATGTTGGTGCCAGCAAGACGTCTCACTGTCGTAAACCTGCCACATAGTTATGTTCAAGTTGCAGTCAGCCGCATGGTTAGCAAATCTCACGAGGACACCAAGCTCGTTTTTTAACTCAAATGTTTGCCTTAGCGTACTTGCATAAAAGACATTTTACCATACACTCAATATTAGTTATAGTCTGGTATAGTTATAGAGTTATGTCCTGCAGATCCTTCCATGTTTCCTGCTTTCAGTGGTCCTATGAAGTAATTTAAAGCAATATGAGGTTACACATCAAATAGGTTTAAAAGCATAATATACAGTATTCGTATTTAATGATTACCTGTTATCAGCATCTAGGCCTAACCATCAATTAGAAACAGAATATTCAGAATTACATTGTGAGACATTTGTTGATATGAATTGTATATAAATGTTATACACTTTTTACAGCCAGTTGCCAGTTGTTCTTTGGTTCATCGTTTAGCAACCACTTACATAAGTGTGTTACATCAGCGTATTACACTTTTTGCCTGACTTCCACTTGGTGCCAGCTGATTGTTCTGAAATTGTTAAATAAAATCAACGTACATTACTTGCAACTACAGTTTCCAGGACTTTTCTATTGGCCTTAAGAACAAAAAGCCACAAAACACCCACAATTTAAACCGTTTTCCTAGGTGTGATGTTTACCTGTTCAACCGACACCCTGCTCTGCAATGTGAAAAGCATGATAAGCGTTCTTCCACATCTATAGGACTTCAAATTGCCCCTCAGTTTTGCATACTCACTCACTCACTCACTCACTCACTCACTCACTCACTCACACACACACTGGGTACTCTAACCCCTCATTTGTGTTTGTGAAAGTGAATTAATTAAGCTGTGAATTCATTATTGTTGCCCAAGCCAGAAATAGGAGCTATATTACTGCTTGTCCAGCATTATTTTTTTTTGCGTGCACATTTTACTCTGTATATATGATTGTACAACTTGAATATGTGGCTACATGTAGCACGCCAGTTTCACCTATTAGAATGACTAGACTATGTCTCCCCTCTAGCCTGGGTTTTTGGGTAGTGGACATTGCTAATATATGGCACTGTAATTGAGCTGTAGAGTACAGTGACCACTTCAACCAGACAGCTCATTGTAGTGGCGGCTCCTGTGCTTGCCGCTTTTGTACCTGTGTTGTTTTTATGCCAAGTGGTTGCCTCGCTATTTGAAACCCACCTCCCCGCTTGTTTGTGGCAATTATATTCCCATCGGCCTAATGATTTATCTGTTTTCACTACGCTCTTTGGTCTCTCCTCTTCAAAGCAGAATTTAGGCCTCACTGATTTTCCATCTCTGCCTTTTCACTTTGTTTTACATACGGTAGTTTGTTGCATCCACACGTTATCTCTCACTCTCTCTCGCTCTCCTTTTTTTTTGACAGACATAGTGCATTATGACAGACAGCATAATGAGTAAAGCTGCCACAATGGAGATCCCTATCAACAGTAATGGTGACACAGGGACACTACCAGAAGATGACAGCCTTGAACAGGTGGGTCACAGTTTCTGCATCAGGTGACAGTCTACTGTGTGTAACATGTTGAGACCGCTCTGTGCAGTTGTTGTTTCCCCAAGGCAACAAAAGACAATTTGCATGCTCAAAACCAAACTGCACCAAACAGAAGAGAGCACAGAGAATACGTAGTTTATTTTCTTGTTGTGTACTATTTAAAAGAAAAGCTCTTGTACTGCTAGAGGATTGTTGGGCCTTTACAGCTGTTTCTTGTCTTTAAGACTGTTGCATAAAAGTGTTTTTACAGCTGTGACAATGTGATTTTCTATTTAAGCTTTAGCTACTAAATATATATTACTTTTTTTGCCAGTTAAGTGTATGCTTGCATTTCCTTTGTCAGGTTATACTTTAACTTTAATTAAATCACAGTGACTTTCAGTTCTTTCATCAGGCACCCAGATGTATAAATGTGTATTTTATGCCTTAGTTTTTCTCCCAAGGAAATTCTAACAATAGCTGTAACTTGATGATGTATTCAATAATACAATACTATTTCTAAAGATTGTATCATTCAAATAAGAGCACATGAAGAAAATCATACCAAAATAATTAAGCCACCTGATGACACTAAGTGCTATTGCTGTTGGCTTATCGTGGCGTGCCTTCATATGCTGACGTTGACGTGGTTTTCGGTATTGTTCTCCACTATCATGAGATTAGCTATGTGAGCTGCCATAGTACCACTCTGCATTAATATGTGCAGCACAATTAGGAGTCATTCTTCTTAGTTAATACAGTTGTCAGTCCTGTATGAATGTGGCCATTCACTTACTCTTATTTTCTCACTTTCCCTTAATGCACTTGTATTCAAATGCTCAGAATGATCATTCAGAAGCAGGATTTCAGTCTCGTCGTTGTTGGTTGAGCTATTATTGTATTATGTATTGCCTGTAACACACCACTAAAAGTCCTTGGGTTTTCTTAGTTACGACTGTGGAAAAGGGATCCTTCTGGGAAATCAGGTGTTGGGGACCAGCTGTTTCCTTGGGAACCAGTTGTTTCCATTAACTTCTCATGCAGCCTCATGTTCAGGGTTGCAGACACACATCTCAGGTGTATTTGGTCAACGCTACGTGTTTTAACCGAAATTCTAAAACTCTCAGATGTAGTTTTTGCCCTCCAGGTGGAGATTGTTCATTTACAGAAGCACTTGTGGGCGTCATTTGAAAGCAAAAGACACTATGCTCCAGCACAAGGTTTGTGATTTTCAGGCTTGTCTTAGTCACAGTTGAAGAATGAAATAGCAGTCCAGTTGCAGAGTGAGTTCCCTGCATCCCAAGGCACACCTTGCTGGACAAACAGACTGAAGATCCTGGAGGAAGCACTGGCAGTTAATTGTTATTTGCTCACCAAACTGTGGCTCCACTCGAGTAGTAAAAGGAAGCATACCTTCTCACCTAGCTTACACAGTGAAGCAAGCATTCAGCCATTTATATGAGTGTGTTTGGCTGCACTGTTTAGTGCGGGATATTAACCAGTTGTCATAGCAACTCTGCAATTAATCTGAATCTGGCTGTGCTTTGTCCTTGGGTGAAAGCCCTCTGAAATCAGACTGATATCTGCTGTGCAGCACTTTTAGTTAAAGCTGTAGCACTCTGTATTGCTCATGCACGTACAGATGGAGATTGGCAGGTTAAGGAAGAGCAGACGTCTGCTTTCAGATGTTGAAGCATTGCACTCATGTCAGAAGAGGGATGGTGACTGGCAGCTTGACAGTGACAAAGATAGGACTGACTGCCAGCAGCATCCTGGCAAAAGCAGATGCATCACAGTGGCTCACTGGTGTCTAATCAGACCATCAATAGCATTTTAAGATGCCTATGCTGTTACACACAATTTCCCATAGGTGATTACTTGTGCTATTAATTTGGAGATATCCCAATCGTATTGTTAGAATTGAAATGCAGCTCGGTTCTTTTTGGATAGCAGTGGTTTATGGGAATTTAAAGCAGAACCTCTGCTATCCAGCCTATACCATAACATTCTGTTTTTGGTTCAACATCTGTACATAAACAGGCAAGACGTTTTCAAAAGCTTACAAAACCTCGCTGTTAAGATATTACAGCCAGCATATTTTATGATGACTTAAAGGTGCTGTAGTTTCGTTCATCTCAGGGAATCGGCACTGTGTCAACAAAGTGTCCAGGGAGGGATCAGTGTCTGCGTCAGCTTTCTCCCACAGTGAACAGATGTCACAACACGAGGCAGATCTCTAAAAGAAGAGACACATGGACTGAATGAAGGAGAACATGTAGTTGAACAGGCTTTATCTTTCTTTTTAACATGATTTGTGGTTGTTGCCTCAGTGTCTGTGTGGTTAAATGTTGAAAACTGTCCTTGTAGGGCTAAAGAAACTGTTGGACTGGAAACTTGTTAACTTGTTAACACTTGTTATGATGAAAGTCACTTGGCTAAAAGGTTACATGTTACTCCTGACCATAGACTGTATAAAAAGATGGACGACATGTTTCCACTTCCTCTCATTGTAAAAAAATGTAGCCAAAAATCTACCCTGGATATGAGAGTTGCCATCTCGCGCTGGTGACGTCATTTTGGAGCCAGAGTCTGAGCAGTAGTGATCCGCAGTGATATCGACTTCCCGCCTATACAGTCGTCTGAGCCAATCGCAAGCACACACTCGGTTGTCAATCACGAAGTGAAACCCCGTTTTTATAGCATCATATAACTAATTAAAACCAAACGTATCAGAAAAATAAACACTTGACCACACATCTGCATGATAAGAACGATCTAAAATGAAAGAAAAATGTTTTTGATGTGTACTTTGACTTTTCAGTCTGCCCTATGTCCCATCCACTAACATGGAGGAGGCGGGGCTTATGACCAGCCACCAGGGGGCTTTCGAGATGTTTTGGCTTCACTTTTGTCCATCTTTACAGTCTATGCTCCTGAACGTGACCCAACATGAATTGCTAAAACAGTAGAATTTGGTTTTTGCGTGGATATTTGTGTGTGTACACAGTTTCTTGCTGATCCCCACCAACCCCCCCCCCCCTTCCCTCCCCCTTTTAATGTTAATATCACTTTTAATGTCTGTAAATGTCTTGTATGTAAATATCTTTATTTTTGCAGTGTTGTACTAGAATCAGAATTGTCTTTGTCCAGACAGTGATGGAATAATATCATGGCAAAGGTGTGGCGACAAATTATAGATGGAAAGTGATGAGCTACAACACGCCAAGCAAAACATGTTCACCCAGTGGACTCGACGGTCCACTTGAAAGTTGAAACATAAACCAGCTAAATGATGAATCCTGACCTGAGCTGCTGTGATATCAGTCATCACTGCTCTCCATCCTACATCCCTGCTGTCTGTGGACATGAAGCAGATTTTTCTGGGCTTACTTTTACATCGTTCTATCTTGTTTCATGATTTCAGTCATGGATTTTTCTTTTTGTCTCCTTTTTCCTTTTTTTATTTGTTTCTCCTTCTTTTTTTTGTTGTTGTTCTTGTGTTTGTCGACCCCCCCTCCCCACAACCCCCCATCTCTGCGCAGGCTGCAAAACTGCAGTGGAGCTTAGATGAGAAAGTAGGGAGCTCCAGAGGCACCAGGGTGAGCAGGCCGTGTGTGTGTGTGTGTGTGTGTGTGTGTGTGTGTGTGTGTGTCTGTGTGTGTGTGTATTGGTGTGTAGTACTGCTCAGTGGTTTGACTTTATGCTGCATTAAATTGCCTCGCATCACTACGTTGATTTATTTCACAAAATGTCAGATATTTCATTTTTCTGACAAACCACTGCGCATCTTGAACTGGACTGCCTGTTAACTTGGCCCATACTAACTCCAGACAGAAGTCTCTCAAACGTGACATGTTTTAAGAGCTATCTCTAAAATTACGTAGTGTTAACAAAATAGCTGACATTTGATGATTTTAGATCCAGAATCATCTAGCATTCCTTAAATAGCCCGTATTCTGGTGTTGGTTGACAAAACAAACATGTTGTCATACTGATAATCATCACACCACTGCTGGAATATTAATGTGAACTAGCTGCCCTTGGTTCAGTCCTAATGAGAAATGTAATTTTTGGCCAGAAAGACAGGAGAGAGCTGACCATGACAACAAACAGATAAAGCACAAACCACAGCAGTTGTATTTTTATTCTTTGTTTCCATAGTTTCAAACATACTCTTGTTTGCTTACAAAAAAGGAAATGGCTACCTCCCTTCCAGAGCTTAACGGTCCCTTATCACAATCTTACTGAAGAGTCCAAGCCCCAGATTTCGGGAAGTGTCCTGTACATTGTGCCCCCGTGTACATTTTACAATGAACAGTATGGGTCTTTGCCCCTAGTTCAGTTACTGTGCAGTGTTTGTAGCAAATGAATTAAGAGGCACAGGCAGTAGTAAAATGTTAACCTGTTTGTTGTAGGAACCAAGGCTCTGATATGGTTTGCCAAAGTGAGAAATCTGTTCAGGCCAGATGTTTTGTTTTTGTTTTTTTTCAAGAGAAAACTGCATTAAATTCAGGAAAACGCACAAGATAGATCATGCGGCTCGTAACACAGTTCCCCTCATGATCCAGAGCTTCACTTAAGCCTGTGATTATTCTGGAAGGAGAAATTGGTTTGCTTGAGCATTTCCTGCGACACAGATCACTGCTTGGGGTAGACTTTAGGTCTATCACAGCTGTAGTATTGCAGTCATCTTGCGTGCTCCCATCACAGCAGGAGATTCAGTTCAAGTCATTAGTTAGATTGATTATGGTCCGGGCACTTTAGTGGTGTGTTTTCTGTCTTTTACACACTTTGTAGTTTTCCCTGATGGCTTCCAGATAAGTGGTTGACTGCCTTGTGTGTACTGACTAACCTTCCTAACATGGTAGTGTTTGTCCCCCTCTAGTGAATAAGCCTTTAACCTACATTGTCTACAGTGTCTGAATTTAACACTCAAGTCATAATCTCCTGTCTACACATCCCCACCCAAAACCCTCTATGTTCTTGTTCGTTTTTTTTTTTTTTTTTCTCCCCCACTTAAACTTTGCAGGACTTACAGCAGGTGATGGTATCTGGTCCCAATCTCAACGAGACTAGCATTGTATCTGGGGGTTATGGAGGAACAGCAGAGGGTATCATCCCCACCAGCTCAATCAAAGGTAGAGTCCTACTTCACTCTGTCTCTCTCTCTTTTCTGACATCTATTCAGCTTCTTCTCAGTTATACTGTCGCTTTCCCGTTTTGAATCCTTCTGTTGACTGGTGTTATTCAGGGAGTCTATTCAGAGGACTGTCAAGGGCCTCTTATCATTCTTCCCATGAGATTTTATTTGCTGTAATTGGTGTTCAATTTGCACTGATGCAACCCTTGCGTGGCCTCGGCTGGGTCTGAAAATGTGCCTTAGTGGTCTGTATTACTCCGTTTTGATGGTTCTACGAACAGATACGGGAGAAAGCAGGGTGGCAGAGTGAATGATGAACAATTTCATTTAAAAAACACCTGTGAGCACAAAAGTCTAACGATAATTTATTTACCGGAATTTTGTCCCAAACTGCATGTTTGATAAAACTGCAACTATAACTACTACAGTAATCACCAGACTCATTACATAACAACAGCACTGTGTGAGAATATGCAGTCCCCTCATTCTTTTCGACCGGATTCAACTTTTACTGCAGCTCGGTGTAATATCAGCAAGGTGCTGCATTGGCTAGTTGAGTCACGACGGTGCAAGCGCACATTTCTCGTAGATATGTTTCTTCTAGCCCATAAGCAGCTAATATTTCCTTGTTGAACTAACTTGAAATAAATTCATTCTGAATAATAAATAGATCCAATACATGTTGTGTGATACTGAAGGTCCACTAAAGGATACATGTGGTTTTCTATTTCAAGGCAGTGTCAATGAGAAGTAAGAGCACGCTCTTATTTGATACTAATATGTCTGCATCTTTGTCTCTCTCAGGCCCTGCTGTTCACTACAATGCAGCGTTTAACAAAAGGATCCCAGTTACAGGAATAGGTGGCTCCTTAGACCCAACTATTGTTAAAAATGGAGAGCCTGTTTCCAAAATGTGATAGAATCATTTTGGGTGGGACGGGGGATGTTTATAGAATCTAGATCATCCAGTCTGTAAATACTGTTCTTAAGAATTGGTAAGAAAGGACGTTAACTGCAATATACATAATGTCATTTAGATTTTTCTTGTGTTTTTAATGGATATTTCTCACATGATGGATATCTCATTTTGGAAAGACTCTTTTTATGCGGCTGGGAAACTGCTTCTCTTGTCCCTTTTATCTTTATTAGATTTTCGCTTTATCGATGGACAGAAGGATAGTACACTCATTTCTTGCTGTAACTCAGTAAAATCTCTTTGAACTTCTCCTTTGCAAAACAGAAGTCACCTGCATATCTGCCGTGTATTTCTATTAAGGCCTTGAATATTGATGACAAAAGTAACATTATTGGGACAACCTAAGTAAACTAAATTGTTATTTAATGAAAGGCTGATCCAATTTCTTAGCACTGCCTCAATTCAAACTGCCCCCGTCTTCTTCATCACTCATTTGTCTGCATTATTCATCAGTGTCATGCACTTAATGTTGTCTTTTCATCTTTGTTCTTGTCTATCTTTCTCCTCCACCTCCTTTTCACCATTCCCTCCTACATGTTCCTCATCCTCCTCTTCTCCCTTTTGTTGTCTTACTTTTCGGTCTTTTCTGCATCTCCCCCGGCACCTCCCCACAATCCTCCTCCTACGTTATTATTCCATTCCATTGGCTCGCTTGTTCAACCTCAATTATTACTTTCATGTTTATACCATAAATATCCAATTTTATAATTTTTAAATCCTGATCTTGGAAAAACACATTCACATAATAAAAAATAAAAAAACTATGTCAATCCCATTCCCACATCCACACCCCGATCCATTCCTTCATCCATACCCTCCTACTCTCCCACCCGACCACCCATCCACTGTCACAGACCTGCGTATGAAGGCCGGGCGAAGTAGCGTTCCCCCAAGCAGTTCTTTCCTCTGCCACATAGCGAGCCAATCAAATGAATACCAAGGTACAGGGGAGGGAAAGAGGGTGAAGTTGGACGGCCATGGATACATTGATTAATCAGATGTTTTATTGATTAATTTAATTGATTCATTTGCTGTTGTAGCAAAAACCCAAAACATCCCAGCAGTCTACAGTATTTTCACCTTTTTAATCACGGCTCAATCAAAATAATTTGGTGTCTGCAATGTTACGGTTGTTTGTCTCAGTATGTCTAATATTTCCTTCCACTATGCATGTTTTACAGTGGTCTAAGGGCTAGTGGTGATGCACATAGTTTGGGAGATAGCAGACAGATTTCAGAAACCATCCTTTCTTGAATGCAGCACAATTTTAATGCACTTTAAGCAGTTAACGATTCTCTGTTTGGTCTGTTCTTTGCTGGGGCTTATCTTGTTGTCTACCTGAAAGTGTTTGTTTGCCCCGCGTATTGTTATTTACCATGTTCCTATGGTTTCTGCATTTGGCTCTCATCTCTCAGGTTCCAACATGCACCACAGCAGCAGCAGCTCGTCGATGACGGCGGATGAAGCGACCCGCGGTGTGGCTGTGGAAAAACTAGAAACGATGAAGAAGTGGGGTCTCAACACTTACAAGGTATCTGAAGTTCCATAATGCTGATTAATGACCGAAACTGAGAGCTACTTGATTCTTTTTATTTTTGTGCGTGACTGAGAATCATCTGGAATCAAGTCATGTCCTTGTGCAGTATGATGCGATCACAGAAAAGGTGTTGCGTTGTGTTACAAATGTGTGTTCATTGTTTCAGTGTACAAAGCAAATGATCTCGGAGCGTTTTGGTCGGGGTTCCCGGACCGTGGACCTGGAGCTGGAGGCCCAGATTGAGGTGCTGAGAGACACTAAAAGGAAATATGAGAACGTGTTGCGATTGGCCAGAGCACTGACCAACCACTTCTACAACATGGTGCAGACGCAGCACGCGCTGGGAGACACCTTCGCTGACCTCAGTCAGAAATCTCCAGAGCTACGGGTGAGGTCTCAAAATGTATCTGTAGCTTGAAAGTTGAGTAACACTCGGTGAAGAAGGACTGGTTAGTTTAATTAAACATGAATGCCTTGTTTGCCTTTACAGGATGAGTTTGGCTACAATGCAGAGACTCAGAAGTTGCTGTGTAAGAACGGGGAGACTCTACTTGGTGCAGTTAACTTCTTTGTGTCCAGCATCAACACACTGGTCAACAAGACCATGGAGGACACCCTGATGACAATCAAGATGTATGAAAATGCCAGGTAAGGACATGCAATACATTATTCTTTTAATTTAAGACACTAGATGAAATCCCTTTTTTAAGGGTGCAGCAAATCTTAATATATAAATCCGAGTCTAAACCGCAGTTTAGAAATCATTCAGGATTAACGCAAATAGAACATCTGAAACAAAGAGATGGGCTTTATTTCTTCCAGTTAACCTATATGAGTAAATAAGGTGACAGTCAACATTAGAGTTTGAAAAAGAACATCCTTAAGTATTATTTTATAAGAGTTTAACACTTGAAACCTTGGCTAATCTGATTTGCAGGACTGTTAGGTGTGTGTGTGTGTGTGTGTGTGTGTGTGTGTGTGTGGGTGTTGTTCAGTCAGATTTGATTGACAGTGACCACACAACACATCATTTTTATTTCAAATATTGCTAAATCCTGATTTGTGCACAGAAACACAACACACAAACACGCAAACAACCACAAGTACAGTAATCCATCATGTGAAATAACCGAAACGGTTCAAACATTTTTGGCTGAAATATTTTTAGGGCCTTCAAAACTCATTAGTCTCTCTGCTCCCTTTGTAAACAGACTGGAGTTTGATGCCTACCGGGCAGACCTGGAGGAACTGAGTTTGGGTCCGAGGGACGCTGTAGCCATGGCCCGCATAGATGCTGCTCAGCAACAGTACCAAGTCCAGAAGGACAAGTATGAACGCCTCCGCTCAGACGTCATCATTAAACTCAAGTTCCTGGAGGAGAATAAGGTGAGTGGGCAGAGTAGGCCTGCATCATCATCATCTTCATCAGCCTTCAAAGTGAAAAACATTTACATCTAGGTTCGACTTTGTGATAATATGCAGTTTCCTAAGCTAAGTTTCCTTGTTTCTCACTCAGGTGAAGGTGATGCATAAGCAGCTCCTTCTCTTCCATAACGCCATCTCGGCGTACTTTGCTGGCAACCAGCAGCAGCTGGAGCAGACGCTGAAGCAGTTCAACATAAAGTTGAGGCCTCCAGGGGCCGACAAGCCCTCCTGGTTAGAGGAGCAGTGAGAGGGTCTGCTGGACCTCCTGCAGCCTCCTTCTTGACCACCTCCACCTGCTACCTGTTGAAAAAAAAAACCCTACTTACAGAGGACCACTACAGAGGGAAACGCATACAGATAATTGGGTGGCTGAAGATGTGAGATGAGCGTGTGACTGGATGATTGGACAGATGAGAGAGGATTTGACAGGGTATTATTGATGAATGAGCTAAATGCAGCAGGAAACCAAGTGGCCAGTTTCATGAACAGTCTGTGGGCTTTTAGTGCCTCTTCCCTAATTTCTTTTTTTCACTCTAACCTTCTCTTTGTGCTTAGTTCCCAGAGAAACGGTTCATCTCTCCCGTCCCTCTCTCCCGTTGACTTAAACCCCTTTTATCTCAACAATACTTTACCGTGTGAGCTCGTGTTAGTCATGTTCATGGCCATTACTGTACTCCTCAAGTGCTCCCAGAGGTTTCAGTTAAACTTTAACCCCGCGATATCTTACGAGCAGACGCAGATGAGAAAAGGAAAAATAGTAAAACCATTCAAACACACTCAGATGTGACCACACACTACATCAGAACTCTTCCAGATCTTATCACTTTCCTAGTGTGCCTCCTTACGTATGAGCTAATGTACTAAATGAACATGTGGCCTGCTGGAAGAAAGATAAGTTCAGAAAAAAGATTTCAAACTACACATAAAGGGGATTTGTATGGTGCACTGTTCTGGAAACAGAATGTCCATACATTTCAAATCAATGTAAATTTCCAATCAAGTACTGTTTCACATATGAAATAAATATATGATTGTTTGTAGCTTATAAAAAAACACATTGTGTTTAGTTTTAGTTTTTGCTTAATTTGACTGTTATCTCTTTATTTTGTAATCATTTCAGTTCTAGTCAGCTGTATGTCTTGTGCTTCAGAGTGAAGGACAGTATACTGTTTGGGCAATGTGCGCTGGTGTTTTAGACCGCAAGTACCACAGAACTTTGTCTGTAATTGTCAGAAATGCTGCAAGTTTCAATTGTATGCGCAAGGATCATTTCAGGAACACTGCCACAGCTTCCCAAAGGTACGCTGGTTCGGGTCTTTACTAATTGTGTTTTATTTACCCAAAGAGAATTGAGAGATATGTTTATTGGATGAGGACCCTTGCAACGTGTTCATGGGTTGTCTAAGCAACATTGAGTAAGATGGGAATGTCAGTCCGTTATGTACAACAAACTTGAATGGATTCACTCCATTATTTAACAGTTTAGTTGACTGTATTTGAATGAATTCATTACGTTTAGCTTGTTTTACCATGGATACACTGAGATGTTTTGGTTGTCTTCTTAAAGTTATAAAGTTATATCAAGTGTCATTACATCTTTCAGTCCCCCTACAGCAGAATATGTTACCTTTCTTCACACTGAAGATTACTGCAGCTGTCTAATATTACTAATCCTAATATGTTGACATAATTATCTTGTAAATTACTCATTGGGGAATGGGATAACACTAATGATTCATCATTTCTTGTTACCTCCTTTTAACTGAAACATCGTCTTAGTATAATGGTAGTAAACAATCATCCATTGTTGACAATTAGGGAAAGGTGTTACCACAAAATATTGGCATGGTACTGCATATGTAACTTTGAATTGTTATCCCTCACTGTATTTATAATGTTCATTGTCGGTGTTAATCTGTTGGAATCAACATATTGTACACTGGAACGTCTGGTTTGTGCAAATTACTCAGTTTAGAGTATGACATTTATGGTGTTTTGCAGATGACACACTAACATGAAAACACGTCTCAGGATAACCAAATCTGTAATTGATGTACTCCAAAAAATGTTTCTAAACTAACCAAACTAGTTTCTGAGTGTCAAACCTCCCGTGCAGTCAAATGAAGATAATCCAGTGTGATGATTGTTTTACAATGCTGAATTTAATGAGAGCCTCTAGTAACTGAAGGGAGAGCTTTATCAGTTAATGCGTTAGTCCTCCAGCTTTTTGTCTCCTCTGTATTTGCATGGCAGGCAGCGATCCAAAGTACAAGTGCAGATATGTGTGAATGCACTGATGCTCTACTCTTGGCCTTCTGCATGCCAATTCGCATGGAGTGGCATAACGCCATGCTTTATGGTTTAAAATTTTGAAACCGGCTGAAACAGAATCCCAAATTTTGGGTTTCCTTTTAATGCTGCACTGTTGAGGACGAGTATGAAAGGAAGTGGATTCTTTATGTGTCAGTGTGTCAAATGGGTGTGTTTTTATCTTGGCTAAAAAAATAAAGTCACTCAGTAAGACCATGGCCTCATGTACGGCTAAAATTGGAGTTTCACTGGCCAGCTCCTGGTCTGTTTGACCACCACACAGCAATATTAAGATAATGTGACTCCTCTTTTCCAAACCTGTCCCTTTTGAAATTCCTAACCCCAACACCTAAATGAATGGCAATAGGAATTATTTTTTTTGTTCTGTAGTTGTGAAACCTCTAAAAAGTAAAAAAGCGTGACAGACATTTAAAGTCGCACTCGCATTGTTGCCGAGAAGAGAACCAAGATTTATAAAATGAAATATTTTATTTGTGTACAATCAATGTTTTCTAGGCTGAGCTGGTGTATTGTACTGTATGAATGATTGCACATAATGGTATTTAAGATGATAAATGAAGTCGTGTCATGGATTGATGTGATACTCTGCCTTCATTCCACACTCAGACCTGAAAAGTCCCACCCCACCCCCGAGGGAGCAAAATTAAAAGTACACATTTTCAAAGGCTCTTGCTGTATTTTCTGTTTTGCTTTTTCGTCTCATTTGTAATTGCACCGTAGCCCAGTGTGCTTTCTGTTTTTGCACGTAGACAAAGAAATAATCATCTGGATTCAGTCAAATAAAACCGTAACCTTGTGATTACACATGTATTTAAGAAGCCATCTTGATCAACCATCATTTATTACATTTCTCTCATGTAATTAAATTCTTGTTTCACCACTGCGACAACTGGAACCCTGGCAACACTTCACTAATACATTTCTGAATCTGCTCTTTTCTGACACCTAAGATCAGCATTTCACACACAAGTTGCAGCAGTTGCAATTTTCGTTTCTTATTAGCGTCAATTCTAGCTGCACATTTGGTTTGCTTTCTGCAGAGTGCAGCTGTGTTGTTAAATCTGTACAATTCATGACAACTTGATTGTTCTTGATTCTTAATCTATAGAAATTAATATATATATACTCATGTAATACTATTTTTAGCTTTACCTTCCTTGTTTCTCACATTAACTTTGCCCAACAGAGGATAGTATCTAACTTCGCCAATATAAATATTACATTTATAAAACGTTTTTATATATAATTGTCTTTTGTTAATATTATAAGCGGTTTTTTAAACACCAAATGGAAGCGATTATCTTTTCTCGTTGCCTCTCCCTCAAAAGGGCGTGCCCGTACGGGGAAGCTGACTTGAATTTGATTGGCGGAGGCGCGCCCCGCACCTGCGACTGCTGTTTGTGAAACAGACTGTAGAGTTCTGCAGGAGCACGAGGCCACATCGGATTGAGGATTTATTTGACAGTTACATTTTAAAAACACGGTGAGTAAAATGTATCCGTGAAGGTGGTTTGGTGAAAGTTAAAAGTCTAATATAACGCTGGTCGTACGTTTTTATTCTGTATGATGGTTGTTATGTCAAGTTAGGAACGTGTTTTGGAAGGATGTGAGAACATGGTTGTATACAAGAACTGACAGCAAAACTGTTTTAAATAAATGGCAAATGAATGTTGCATTGTTTGTTGGAGCAAGAGCACGGACATATTTAACAATACTTTCGGAGCTCCATCTGTCAACGTTTATTTTCGGCATGCGAATATCCCATCAGATAGATGTTTCAGTATTAATCACATTTATTTCCAGCTGGTTCTTTTCAACAGCGTCCCTCTTTTCCTAAATAAGCAGCGGATATCGGCAGAAGACGGCGTAGAACCACATTTGAAAGTGAAGTTTCTATGTGAATATATTGCTTGATGGATGGCCTCTATGCTCTAATACACCACTGTGCTCTAATACGAACTGTGAGGTATAATTCAAGTTATGTGAGGCATTCACCTTTTGCTGTGAAGAAGGGAGCATTACAAAGCGAGGTTTTCTCAATGATGTTTCGTGTAGTAGTTGCATATGGAAGAAGCACAATTGGGGGAGTGATGGCACAGTATTGTGAAACTACAGTGTCTGCTTTTGGTTTTCACAGGTCACTTAAAAGAACTGAAACCACTTAAATGGAACTGATAATGGTGATTCTTTGATTTAAATATTTCAATTGTTGGATTTTTGACCAAGATATTTAGGCCTTTTGCTAGAATGTTAAAGGCTTTGGCCAGCAAAGCAGCAGTTTCAGAAGTATGATCTTTTATATTTAGTTACTTCAGTGTGATGTTGATATTCAAAAATGATTTGCTTACTTTGATAAACATTCATCTGTAGCTATACAACAACGAGAACACATTACATTTGAAACAGATAGACAATCAGTGCACACATTAGTTTTATGTTCTAAACTGACTTCTTTTTTTTTTTCTGTATCTCCTCAGGTCTGAGTGACCAACAGCGGGATACTTCCTCCCAACGTCTTTGGATTTGAGAGATACAGATGGAGGGAGTGCTGATTTTAAAATCTGCTTCTCCTCCCAGCTGTTCCTCTCCAAACTCCTCTCCTCCTTTTACACCGGATGCTCAGGAGGATTCAGATCTCCTATCATCTTCCTCCGTGCCTCCCCCCATGTGTGTTACCACTGTACCACCGCCGTCGCCTCCACCTCCTCCTCCTCCCCCTCCTCCTCCTCCTCCCCCTCCTCCTCTTCTTTCTTCCAGTCCTTTTGGCTCTCGTAATGCCCAGCGACGTTCCATGAAAAAGCTGAACTGGGACACCATCCCCAGCCAGCGCGTCCTGGGCAAACTGAACGTCTGGACGTCTAAGCGGCCTCAGAGGGACCTCGTTCTGGATATCCGGAGCATAGAGGAGCTGTTCAGCCACGTAGACAAACGGGCCTCGCTACGCGCTTCTAAAATCATGGGTCTGAAGAACTGCGATGGCACGGAGTTATTTCCACAGGAGCCTCAGGTAAATGGCTCGGGTCACTCAGGCCATACTTAAAAACGTTGCTAGATCGAACATTTGATTTCCATTAATTGATGCAGAGTTTTTATGGGCACAGAAACTCATGCACAATAGAGAACCTGGGGAAGTAATGAACACATAAGTAGGAACTGCTTTTCAAAAGTCCCACGCTAATCGAGTCATCAACGAGGAACTGCTGATACAGACCCCACAAAAAAAAGTATTTTTGCTTCCTCAAAGATTATATGAAATATAATGTTGAGTTAAGATGTTTCTTTTCATCTGAATAAGGCTGTGCAGAAGCAAAACGTGGTATTAATGTCCTTTCTTCTCTTTTTAGCTCACAATCCTTGACTCTAAAAAGAGTATGAATATTGGGATCTTCCTGAGACATTTCAAAAGGTAAGGTTTGCCGAAGTTCAATCTGAAAGAGAGGGATATCGTTTGATTAGGTCAAAGAACGCATCAGAGTTACAGATGACAAAATGGAAGCACAATGAGAACTAAAGGACCTTTCTTTCATGTCTTTCCAGCAGGCTCTTTATCTCAGCGGACCATATTCAAATAAATGGAAATGCCTTTTTAAATCTAATTTAAGAGCGCTCTGTGTCAATATACACACAGGGAACAACACATTTTGTTTTATGACTCACTTTATTAATGCCCTTTAGTAGGTGAGGCTGAGGAAAGGGAGGGTATACCCAACAGATTGGTGTCCATGTTGGGTTACCACTGTAACGTAGCTAACGCTAAAGCTTGTCAAATAATGACTGTGGTGACTGCAGTCTTCCTCTTAGGCTGCATACAGCTCCAAAATCCGTCATACCGTCACATACACATATACATATATATATATATATATATATATATATATTTTTTTTTTTTATTTCCAAGTTTAACATACTGTACTCTGCACTATAGTTTCTGTGTCAGAACCTTATCAAGATGATGTCACTTTCAGTGCAAGGTTCACTCAGCTTCTCACTTTGAATACCAAATGCGCTCTGAGTGGGTGTCAACAGCTAAGTGCTGTAATGATTTCTGCTTTAGCATGTCAGTCAAATTACGTCCGTAACTTACACCAACCACTCCCCCCTTCCCTTCCATGGATGAGACGATCACATTCATTTCGCGAGCACCAAATTGCTGCACAAATTTTTCCATATTAAACCTGAAATCTGTAACTTGCCTTACGTAATCCTTCTGCAGCAGAGGTCACCCGCAAGGCTGCAACATCCAATATCTGAAAGTCGGCTGCCAACCAACAACTCTGAACGCAATAAGCTGCTAACGTTAACATTATTATTCCATGTTTGGTCACTGTTTGTCGTCAGGGTTTTTGTCTCTGTAATTAGCAGGACTAATCATGTTTGATAAGTCATGCTGATTATGGCAGGACTTATGGCAGTAAGAAGTGCCTTCTTACTGTTGGCCTTTGTCTCCCTCTGCAGGCCAGTGACAGAAATGGTACAGGACATTTGTCATGGGAACTGGATCAAATTTGGAACAGGCAAACTAAAAGAGCTTTGTAAACTGCTGCCAGAAGAAAGTGAGGTAACAACGACTCCACTCCTCATTTGTCATCTCAAAATAAGCATAATTAATGTTTTTAAGTATTTTGAAATAATAAATGCTGCATCACACGGGGTTACATTCAGATAGTACACTTTTCTATATTTGAAAGAAATATTATATTGACCTGAACTACAACTGACCTCGTGTCTATGCACAGGTCAAGCAGCTGCTGTCATTCATTGGGAACCACTCTGTGTTACCTGAGGCTGACCAGTTCATGGTGCAGCTGGTCAAAGTGCCAGGGTGAGTGTGGAGGAGTTTTTTATTTATAATTTTTTTTTGTATGTAAGTTTAAAGAAATGTTATTTGCAATCTCGCATGCAAATGCGTAATCACTTTACGCATACTGACTCACTTCTTTTCATTATCAGTGTCTCTCTGAATTAATGTCTAGGATAATTTTCGTGTGTGTTGTATTGTTGTTGTAGTTCTGCCACTTCTGCACCACAGCCTTCACATGTGCGTTCATTGAGGAAGCCTGCATTGTTGGTTTTGCAGATTTGTTGTTCAGTTTGAGATTATTTTTGCCTCATCCAGATGTCTCTAATGTGTCTAACAACTGTGAATATACCTGATAAAATGGCAGTTTTGTTGACGAGTCTTTCCTTTTAGCTATGTGGAACGTCTGAAAGCGATGGTGCTGAGGGAGGAATTCTTTCCTTTTATGGAGGAGGTGAAGAACTCTGTTGCTGTCATGACTAAAGGAGCCAATGGTAATATTACTTACACACACACACACACACACACACACACACACACACACATCCATCTAAGCTGCTAACAATACCAACTTTGATCTCTTTCACACCACCCACTTCTCATTTGAAGTTTATATTGAGGTTCTTTGTCTCCATCTCTTTTTCTGGTCTCCCCTTAGAGCTGTTGGACTGTGATGACCTCCACTCAGTCATTCGGCTGGTATTAAAAGCCGGGAATTACATGAACGCTGTTGGTATTTTTATTTAAGAATTATGTTTTTATTACCTACACTAATGTATTATATCTGGTTCCTTTTTAAGCTGCACTTTTGTTCTTTCAGGAGCTTTTTACTCAGCATTTATTACAGTAATGAATGGACTATTCATATAATTTCTTATTCAGGGTGGTTACAGCGCCAATGCCATTGGCTTCAGGATGACCTCTCTGCTCAAGCTGGCAGACACCAAGGCCAACAAGCCTGGCATGAACCTCATGCACTATGTTGCCAAGGTGAGGAGGAACCCTGGGATGGACAGATGTTCGCAGAAGAAAACGCTTGTGAAAACTCTGCCATCATGCCGTGTCCCTAAAGCGTAACTGATTTTATTTGCCTGCTCCATCTCTTTACTCACCTTTTTTTTAAAAAAAAAATGTTTTATCTTCCACCCGCAGCAAGCAGAGGACATCGATGAGGAGCTGCTGACTTTTCCCAGCCAGCTTGAACACATTGGCATGGCAGCAAGGTGGCTATCATTAGTCCATTGAGAATTTGTGTGGTAACGATAGCTTCAAATGTCATCAGATCTTGTTTCAGTCTGACATTGAATCTGGTTTGTTATGATCCACAATTTTGTGTTGCCTGGAATGCGTCACGTCACTTTGTAAATGTCGCTCGCTATAACAGAATTTGTAAAGAGGAGGTAATCACAGACTTTGAGAGGGAAGTCAAGAAGATCAAGGAAGTGCAATTGTACAGCAGCAGACAGCCCGGCCTCTTACAACAAATGGAGACATTTCTCGTGGTAAAGTTTCCCCTTTGTCGTTTGACCTTTTTTAATTGCGCAAAAGCACCAAGATGTATAGCAAAGGTGCTATACAAACCGTTTTTTTATGTTTTAATTTCTCAGAGGGCTGAGGCCAAGCTGGCCGACGTGCAGTCTTCTCTCCGGGAGCTCAACGCTGTGAGCCACTCTGTTGCAGAGTACTTCTGTGAAGACCCGGCTACCTTCAAACTGGAAGAGTGCTGCTCCATCTTTCATTCATTTTGCAAGCGGTTTGACACAGCTGTACAGGTAAGAATAAAAAACAATTTACAATCATTCTTAAAGTAAAATAAACCGCATGCTGGGGAAATATTATACCACTTTGTGTTTAAGGGGTACTTTGTAAAACATTCCCCAATTTGACAAGAACCTATGATAGTTTGATGATGAGTCCTCCTGTCCCCTTGAGTCATTGGTCTCCACTGTGGTGAATCTCACTTGAATACATTCTCTCTACACACGACTGTAGGAGAACCGGGAGCGAGAGGCAGCAGAGCAGAGGCGCAAGCAGAAGGAGAGCGTGCGCAATACAGCCAAACGTCGCTCCACAGTGTCGTGCACAGGACCTGAGCCCGATCAGGACTCTATCAGCCTGGAGTCGGCCTTACACAGCTTTCTGTCCACCGTTCCAGAGGGATTAGCCAGATGCAGGAAGAACATGCATCACCCAACCAAAGGATCTCCCTTTGAGCTCAGTCCTCTGTCTCTTCCATCTGGAAAAAAAGCCGATGCCACGCCCCTTGCTAGACAAGAGAGGCCTGAGAAGAAACAACCCAAACTGCAGAAAGAGGACGAGCAACTGGAAAACAAAGAAGAAGCCGAGAAGATGCGTGAGATGACTCGGAAGGTGCTTCGCTTCCAAAACAGCAAAAGCAGCCTAGACAGGGACAGAGTTTTAGGCACTCCTCGTCGGTCGGAGAGACCACAAGACACACCAGCTACCCCAAGTACCCCTGTGCCAAGAACTAGAGACTTCTTCTTTGCCAACAATGGAGATTTGGGCTCCCCGTGGACTATTTTGAGCCCTTTCAGTGGCTCCCAAAAAAACTCCTCTGAGCGAAACAGACAAGCATACCAACGCAGACTATACTCAACGTCCGGCAGAGATGACACCAATGATGGAGTTTGGGAGAGCAACGAAGACAATTATCCCCCCAGTTCCTCCAATCAGGACAATCTGACGTCTGCATCTGGGGGTTCTGCGTCCCTTCCTGGGTGCCCCAGTCAGAGAGCTGTGTCCCAGGGTCCATTGCACAGGTCGGTTTCCATGGATGAAACCAGGCGATCTCCAGCATCTCTATTCCGGCTGGGAGACTTATTCCAGAGAAGCATATCTCAAAGGTCATACTCCTCTGCCTCAAGGACAGAAAATCTGAGAGAAGGAGCAGGAGTCCGTTCACTGCTCGGCAGTAAGCCGGAGAATCATGTAGAGGGGCAAGTGAGCACCTCCGGGATCATGACCTTCTTCAGACGCATTGGAGGCAAAAGTAAGCCTGGTGATGTGGAAGAACAAAACTTCAAAGGATTTAATACTTGATAAAGACTTTATTTACAGACAAAGACCAAGATTTGTCTTTTTGTTTGTGTTTTATATTGTTAAAATGTGTTTGTCTTTTTGTACATTTATCGTTTTACCCTTCAGTGGAATCAAGGCAAATGAGGACTTGCTTTTGAACTGTGAAGGATTTGATTTTGTGAGTCAACCACATTCAAAAATTACAACATTTCTTTCTTTTTTTTGTCTTTTTGTGTGCAATAAAGGGTGACATTTTACCTTTTTTAATAATGTTGCTTGTATATGGATCATGCACTCGACAACATTTATTATTGACTGCTCTGCAGGTTGAAATGTGTCCATTTCACAAGAACCTTGAATGTCTCCTTAGTGACGCCAGCTCGGTTTCCAGGTCTTGCTTTTCACTTCATCTATTATTTCTTTTCTCTGTCAGTTTAGCTGGAAGGCAGTGGTTCAGATAGCAGAGGAGCCTTTTAACTTTAAGGACATTTTAGCACATGTACACTGAGACAAAAGCAACAAGATTGGCAATTTAGACCATATGTGTTGTCATTTATATTTCACACCTCTAGCTGATGCTGTCATCACAAGTAACAAGACACTTTGAATAGGGAACATTGCTGTTGGTGAACCCACACTGGGTGTTTGCCAGCCCCCCCCCCTTTGGCTTGCAGATGATCTGTCCCTCCGCCACCCTGAGATTTTGGTCAGAAAGAGAAGAAAGAGACATTCAGCTGTTACTTGGGCAACAGGGTTTGTTTGCAGCCATTTCATTTGAGCTCTCGGTGTAAGAATGCTCTCTCGAACAAACTGCCCAATACAGGCTCTTTTCTGACTGTCCTGTTGTGCTCCCACATGCGTCCCTCCCACTGGCGAACCCTCAATGGGGCCTTTTTCAATCGCCTGACATTTCAAAATCAGGAAACGGACTACTCTGTGACTATGAAAGTTTAAGTATTTTCCTTTTTGCTGTAAGCACGCAACCTCTCATCAAGCTCTTCACGTTCGTAAAGAATCAGCTCAAAGAATGGCCTTGTTTGTTACTTGGAGCAGAGCCCTATGTCAGCAGCGACTGACCCGTTTGATGTAAAATGAGAGCTCCGGAGTATAATCAGGGCATTGTGGTAGAACATTGAGTGCTGCTAAAGACCATCTCATGTGAGTCAGGTCCTGAGGACTTGAAGTGACCTGCTGTCTTCCACCGGGGTTATGAAAATCAACCTTGCGTTCAGAGAGTGTGTGTGTGTGTGTCCCAGTGATGAGAAACGAAAATGAATAGAGGAGAGAAAGGACACAGAGAGAGAGAGAGAGAGAGGGACACTTGCAAGCTGTATTGTGAGGAAGCTTAAAAGCAGAGAAGAACGTGAGAGGCGAGAGGAAGCTAAAATCTTAAAGATGAAAGGAAAAGCAAAGAAAAGCCTGTATAGTGACGATCCTGGATATCTTTTTATATGTGGGAACTGGCAGCTGGACCAAAAAGGTAGATTCATATTAAACATGTTTCAAGAATGCATGATAACAGTTCAGCTGTCGTGTTTTTATTCAGTGTACTTACAAAGTGTAAGCCTAATAAGCACTAGAGCAAATTGTCCTGCTGAAACTTAATTCCATGCTCTTTAGTATCACGGCAAAAGATCACACTGTGTGGCGACTATGGCGGTTGCTTGTGCAGTAAACTCAACCCACCACAGAAGCTGGGCATTAGGCTGTTTACAAGTGAGGTTGGAGAAGAAAACAGTAAAGAATCCACTCGTGATGCTCGATGCTTTTGGTTGTCAGCTGACACTCTCCCGTGATACCCCTCTGTAAAGGAAATGAATGTTGAACGTCTCACTGCTCCATGGTAGAAAGTTAGAGCTGCTTTTCAAGCCTCGTGTCCAGCCTTAAAAAAAGTTACCACTATATATTTTGGATTGACACTGATTCCCAAACTGCACTATTGATTTGGACTCACATTGATAGGGATTGACTAAGCATGGAAAAAGTGAAACCTGTAACTAAAGAGACTAAAGTGTCAAGAAAATGTACTGAAATATAATTGGATACAAATAAGACTTTACATTTTAGGATATATCTTGAAACAAGAGCAGCATTCTACGGAAGCCGAGAGCGGCCATGCTTGCAATAATTTTTTTAATGCCGTTATCTCGAGAAGACGAGTAAATTTTTCCGTTATCTGGAGAAAACGAGTTTTGTTATCTCGAGATCACGACTTAATTATTCCGTTATATCGAGATCACAGGATGATTACACAATTGAGCCTTCAAGATCACTGCCATGACTGTCGTCGAGGATTCATAACTGGAGAAATAGCAAGCTCAATTTGCGGCTGACCACTAAAATAAGCCCAAATTAAAATGAACAACGTTACAGTATCGCCAGCTAGTGCATGAGTAAATATGAAGTATAACATAATATTGCTGTTCCAAACAGAACTGTGCAATCATGTAGAATACGTATGTAATTTAAAAAACACACATTTCTAATAAATATAGTGGATGGGTTTGAAATATGATTCCTAAATATCGTTTATTAGATTATCAGTGTGTTTTCGCAGTGGTCTGTTCTCAAACTGTCTCAGCTCATTTTCTCGAGATAACGGAATAATTAACTTGTGATCTCGAGTTAATAAAACTCGTTTTCTCGAGATAACTGAAAAATTAACTCGTGATCTCGAGATAACGGCATTAAAAAAATTATTGCAAGCATGGCCGCTCTCAGCTTTCATGCATAACAGATCGTTGCTGATTGGACGTGCTGTCCGTAAAGAGACAGACAGCTTGTCCAATCAGAAGGTGGAGGTAATGCACCGTAAGCTGTATCTCAACCGTCATTAAACGAAAGAAGAGAAGAAGAAGCAGCATAAGCAGAAGACCAAGTCACACTAAAGAAAACAACAGGGCTAGTTCTTCTGTACAACCCTGCTTCTTTTAAACGTGTCTTCAAAGTGTGCATACTCATTGTGATGTCGTGAAACGTTGACAGCATGTCAAGTATCACCTGATATGTATGTCCTGCATCAAAATAATGCATGATAATAGAGAACATTGAATGAAAATCAAAAATCCTTTAATAGTCACGCAGTGGAGAAATTTACATTGTTGCAGCAAAAGTGTACAGTGCAGAAAAAAGAAAAAGAAAATTAAATAAAAGTAAAAACTGTAAATAAGTATCAAGTACATGAAAAACATTAGAGAATGCAGGAGTTGAACACGGTACCTCTCGTATGCTAAGCAGGTGCTTTACCAATTGAGCTAATTGCTGTCTTCAAGTGTATGAGACCAGCTAGGTACATATCCTTGTTAATAGGCACCCACGTCTTCCGGCAGGAATACCTACCCTTCCCATTTTCTGTTAGTGTTGTGTTTTTGTTAATGTGTTGTGTTTTACGATTTAACAGAAAACACAACACATTAACAGAAAACACAACACATTAACAGAAAACGGAAAGGGTGGGTTCTTATAGTCGGTGCTGATTGGACACGCTGTCTGTCTCTTTACAGGTGGCGGTAATTCACTGTGAGTTGTTTGACAATTGAGGATTTGAACACGGTACCTCTCGTATGTTAAGTGGGAGCTTTACCATTTGAGCTAATTGCTCCTTATATTTGTATGAGACCAGCTAGGTACACATTCTGATCTGATCTTGTTAATAGGCACCCACATCTTCCGGTGGGAGTACCTACCCTTTCCGTTTTCTCTTAATGTGTTGTGTTTTTGTTAATGTGTTGTGTTTTCTGTTAATGTGTTGTGTTTTCGTTAATGTGTTTTCTGTTAATGTGTTGTGTTTTCGTTAATGTGTTGTGTTTTCCGATTTGCGTTTGTGTTCTTCACTTCAGGGCCACCGTACTAAAGCCTAAAGTCTATGTCAAATCCAACAACCAGTAATCATGGTTAGACCCCCATAGCATCCTTGAAATGTCTAAACGCCCATCCCAATCAATCAATACATGAAAGTATATTGAAGACGAATAAAAAACAGTTTAATCATTAAAAAGTGTCTGGGACATCATAGAGGCCTAATGGCTAAGACTCAAACCAGGAAAACTACAACATCCCAGGTTTGAATCCAGCTGGGGGCCTTAGCTGCATGTCACCCCCCTCTTTCTCTCTCTCCACATTTTCTCTGCCTCTGATCTTAAATCAATGAAATAGCTCAAAAATGTTCTACCAAATTTTTTTTATATCTCTCCAAGTAAATGACTATAAGCAAACTCAAAATAGATATCAAAACAACACTCAAAGGTTACAACTTGAGCCTAAAGTCTATGTCAAATCCAACAACCAGTAATCAAGGTTAGACCCCTATAAAATCATTATAATTTCTACACACCCATCCCAATCAATCAATACTAAACATACAATAGTAACTTTGAAAAAAAACATGAAAATATATTCAAGAAGAATAAAAAACAGTTTAATCATTAAAAAGTGTCTGGGACATCATAGAGGCCTAGTGGATAAGACTCAAACCAGGAAAACTACAACATCCCAGGTTTGAATCCAGTTGGGGGCCTTAGCTGCATGTCACCCCCCTCTTTCTCTCTCTCCACATTTTCTCTGACTCTGATCTTAAATCACTCAAAATGTCATTCCAATTTTTTTTTATATCTCTCCAAGTAATTCACAATAAGCAAACTCAAAACAGATTACAAAACAACACTCAAAGGTTACAACTTGACAAAAATGGTTGAGACCAAATCCAGAGGCCTCATGTCCAATCAGAATGCCTGCAGGGACCTTCAGTAGGTAATCAGGCCTCTGCTGTTTCTCTCCAGAAAACCTGATACGTCCACCAGAGAGAGAAACAGTAAGGTTGTGACATTGAACAAAAGGGCTGTCATATGGTCTATCTTCTCATCTGAATGCTTAGTTTGGATTATCAGTTTAACGTACCTGCACTTCATGGTCTCATTGCAGCTGCTGGACCAGGTGGATCGGTGCTAGTGCAATTAAAAACATTGTTAGAATTATTCAGAACAACTCATAATCAGGACATTATGGTGACATTTGATCAAAAGTTTTATCACATTTCTTCTTCTGGGTTTCTTCTTAGTTCATTGTAGTAGTCCTTCACCATCCCAAGCTCCACTGTAACATCTAAAAAAAACATTGTTTACAATGAGTGCAATATTAATTTACACCAATGTGTTAATTTATTCATTTCAAAAAAATATTAACAGTATTTTTATTTATGATCATATTTTTATGTTAATATGTTTATTTTACCTGGGATTGAGTCACTATCTGTCTTGAGTGACAGCTCAATTGATTTCTGCATTGTTTCCTCCAGAGTCTTCAGGATTTCCTCCTAATTCAGCATCAACATTTTTACCACTTATCACCCACACAGCCAAATACAAGGGGTGTACAAGCTTAGCTGAATCTTACATGAATTAACAGTTTAGACATGTGCTCAGACGGCTGCTCAGACTGGACAAAAGAGTTAATAGCTACATAAGTTTTTGCATGTTTCTCTCTTAGATTAATAACAATAATTGCATGTTTGTAAAAGTGTCTGCAGCGTTTTGAACAGCTTTCAGACTTATGCATATTCCACTTGAATAAAAAAAAGCCTTCATGCAAATTATGACCTACAATTGTAGATAAAGATGTGCAACATGACATGTTTTACTATATCATCATCGTATGATGTGTTGTAAAATGTGACAAACCTTCAAGGAACTCAGCTGGTTCAACATAACATCTTTAGCCTCCTGAAACATGGTGTTCTTTGAATCATGTGCGTACTTTTCAACAGTGTCCCTCATGTTTTTCAGCGAGTCTTGTCCTCTAAATTCTGCTGCTTCTACAGTAAAATAGAAAATTGGTGTGAACTACATTTTCTGGACAACCAGGGTGAATGTAAATGTATAATTATTATTATAGTGTCAGGTTGTATATCTTACTTTGATAGCATTCTTGCATGGTTTCATCAATTGTCGTTGTCAGACTGCTGTAGATTGTTTTCTTACGCTCCCGGATGTCTTTGTTCAGCTTTGTCTTCATTTTTTCTGTCTTAAAGAGAGAAAATAAAGCATAGATCATAATATTTGTAAATAAAATCAAGGTAATATAAATACAGATAAATAAAATACACAATAATTACCTAAATACCTAAAAAGCAGTACATTATTTAAGTTGATTAAATAAGCACAGCCTGTGCTGTTGAGATTTTCTCTCCATTGTTAACAACATTTACTGTATTGATAGCGTTCTTCGTATACAGTGTATATGAATATGTTAATAGAGCAAAATTTATATGTTTTTGTGTTTAATTCTTCATTCACAAACGTGATGTTTGGGTTGATTTGATTAAACGGTTTGATAATGGACTAATGAATAGGATGGTCATTACCTCTGTCTCGAGAAATATCAGCTGCAGTTCGACATCTTTGTACTTGACTAGCAGCCTTTCTGTGTCAAGTGAAAACGCATTGATGACACCGTTGAATGGTCGTTCTCTGTCATTTCTGAAACATGTTAACAAGTTGAAATGTTTCATAAAGGTAGCATTACAGAGTCTGTATTTCAATAAATGTCCTCATTAAGTAATTTCTTACGGGAAGGTCTTCTTGAATTCCTTATCAATGCTGTCAGTCAGGCATGAAGCTAACTGCACATTGAGTTGTATTTGTTTCCCTTTCTTTGGTTTGTAGGTGCCATTGTTTTCAAGTAGACACTTCAATACTCTGTGAAAACTGCTACCTGATACCCTACTCTGAAACAAGACAAAATAAAAACAGAAGACAGTACATATTCATATAAGGTTCAACATCAGTTCAACAATTACAGTTGTTTTGATGTAATTATAATTAAAATACATACAGGATATAAGACGGTCTTCAAGACTTTTTCATATGAACTTTTTGACTTTTCAACCCCCTCACTGAGACATTTTTCAAAAGCCATATAGGTTTCTTCAATGGCTTTTTTGACTTTATCAATTTCATGCCTCATGTTTTCTTCAAGGTCTGTGCACACAACGCTTCTGTTGTCACCCTGAAATAAAACACAATCAGTAGTTAAAGCAATCAAACTATAATGCTACCTGATTGGGTTTTCTTTCACAACAGTATTTATTGTTTCTTAATTTATTCATGAAATTCTGATGGTCTGGAGTGCAACCACCCTTTAATTACTGCATGTATGCCACCTCACTGAAGAGTAATAAAATCCAGGAAATTCAGGGTAAAAGTTTACTCCACGTAGATTTAAGAAGTCTGTCAGTTGACTTTACCATGTTCTCACTGCATTTGAGCAGCTTCCTTATTTGCTATGAATATAATTCTTTTTTTGTGAATTTTAATGATGATAATTAAGACATAAACATGAAACCTTAACTTACCACAGCTCTGCAGCTGGCCCCTTGAATTAGAGACAGAATCCCATAAGCTCCAGATACATAGTTGAATGTCTCTGAGTGACAGTCATTGATATTTTTCAGAAACTCCTGAAGTTTGGGTATTTCTGTAAAAAGAATTACATACTTACATTTTAATGTCACAATCTAATTAGTCATTAATGTTTGAATCAAAGTGGTTAAAGTAAACTAAAACAAAAAGTGTATTTGAGTTATACATTTTCTGTTTTCCACAAAGTGCTCATGTATGGAGACTCCTACCAGTGTCCTCTGGGGTTAGATGTTTTTCCTTTAAAAACTCTTTGGAGCTCACTGTGAACACTTCGAAACAGTCACCACTGAAATGTTTCTGGAAAACATGATTATAAGGCAGGATATCAGTGGTAGACAATATTTATATTAGACTTTGCGTCAGTCTGTAAAACTCACCTTAATCTCCTTTTGTTTGCTGAATTCTTTTTTCAACTCTTCCTTGGCTTGATTGTTTCTCTTAAATATGAGAGCACGAACACCATCTGCTGAACTATAAGCAAATATTTGTAAAATTTTTTCGAGTACTGAAACCCTGAAACTTGTCTTAAAAATAATAATTTGTTAAACCTGTACATGTTACTAATGACTCTTATTTAAATTTAAAGGGTAACACTTTATTTTACAGGTCCATAATTTTCCTGGAAGAAAACTTGTGCATGCATCAGTGTCTAATTTGGATGAAATGTATCTCAAATCACTCACGTATCATCTGAATCTTCAATCACATCAGACTTGGTGCAGATAAAGTGAATGTGCTGACACTCGCCACCATTTCCCATGAGGCTACTGGCACTTTCCAGGATCTCCCAGGGTTCTTTCTCTGCTGCTGCTCGATTAATGTCAGTCACAATCCACACAGTTGAACAACTTCCAACAACCTGGAGGGGCATAATTGCAAGTTAATTATGAATATTAATTAACCGTACTTTGTAACAACATGGTGTTACAGTATCCAGATTACACAGTAATACACAATAAAAAGCATTCCATGTGAATAAATTACCCCTTTCCACATTTTATCTCTGCTCTTGTTACGGTCCCCATTTCCAGGAAGATCCACAAGTGTGACATGCTGGAGAAAATCATTTCCAGGGACCCTGACAGTCACACACTTCACCAGTGGCCAATACCCCTTCTTTACTTCTTTACTTCGTCCGTCTTTTGAGTCACTTCTTGTGTATTTGACTAATTTGCTAGACAGTTCTTTAGCCTGCAAAAAATAATAAAATCAAATGAAGGAACATTTATATTGCTTTACAAATCGCATAAACAATTAGAACATTATCAGATACAAGAGCAATTAAGAAGCCCTATCGGAAAAGTAAAAACAAAGGCTAAAAAATCTGATTAACAAATAGTAAAGAGTTAACCACTCTCAAGTGGAGACAAAAGTTTCATTTACTTCAGCTCATTTCTTTCCGACAATAAAAGGCTCATAATGTAACTGATTTAATATGACTGCTAAAATCTAGATCCATATTCTGACCTGTCTCATAGTTTTCAAAGATAAAGAGTCAAGGTGTGCAATATAATGTGTGTATGTCTTTCATTATGGGGACCAAAGGTAATGATTTTTTGTTCAATGCACTGACAAATTGAGTCAATTGAACCACAGCCACCAGTGAAAGAGTAATGTAGATTTGAGTGTCGTCAGTGCAAGTGTGGAAATTATTACTTTAAAAAAATTTGACCATGAATAGACTGAATAGAAAGGGTCCAATTACTAATCCTTGTTTTACTCCACAGGGCAAGTACCAGAGAAAAGGAAGTCCGGTATTTTGTAAAAAACACAGTTTTCTCTTACTCACCGATTCACAAGTTAAAATCTTCCTCTTGGAATTGAGAAATTCTGGAATTTCTTTGAAATATTTTCTGTCTATGAGGTTTCCAGGGGATTTGTTTTTCCATTCTTCTCCATACAGTTCTGACAGCTTTTCAACAGCATCATGATAATCATCATCACCTTCCTTTTCCTGATCCCCAAGTAAATTGAAAAAGGACCATAACTCATCTTTCCACTCCTGAAAAATAATTGATAACATAATAATTGTGTTGAAGAAGTTAAAGGCATGTAATCAGCAACTGTATTCATAACTTCAGCTTCAAGTAAAAACAGTCAAATAATTTTACCTCTTTTGTAATGAACTCAATGTCTGCTTCATACTTTGGGTTCAGCATGTTAGCCTCCACTTTAATCATGACTGTGGTACATGCGCTGACACTTCCAGAGGGCAAGAGATTCTTCTCTCCAATGATGGCATTTATCAAAGAGCTCTTTCCAGCCCCAGTTTTACCAAAGACACCAATAAGCTCCCTCTTGTCTGTCTCCAAATCATTGATTTTATCCCTGTTGTAGAAGAGTAAATTTGGGTAAATAATGATTAAAATGGACACTGAGAGAATGTGTCCAAAAGCAGATAGACCTCAGTCAGATAAAGAATCAATGGGTAATATATAATAGTTTAATGGCATCATATTGAACGAAACAACCCCTCTGCCCCTGCACTCTCTCTGCGGGGAGGGGGATGGCAGGTTTACAAGGAAAGGGCATTTTGGTCATGTTACTAAGTGGAATACAATCCCCTCTCGAATCACCTAAAAACGTTATGGGTAAATATGATATCCTGTCTATTAGGGAGGCCATTCAACTTATATATACACTACCGTTCAAAAGTTTGGGGTCACATTGAAATGTCCTTATTTTTGAAGGAAAAGCACTGTACTTTTCAATGAAGATGACTTTAAACTAGTCTTAACTTTAAAGA
>JAVQJL010078807.1:0-15966 GCA_036024295.1 Nannoperca obscura
AACAAACTAGCTAACTGCGGTGCCGTTACAACGGGCACTTGGAGCAGCCACATTCCAGAGCAGTTTCCATCTCCTCGGAGTACGAGGTGCCGTCGGTGCAGCGGAAAACTGCCTTCCTCCTTCTGCTCTTGGTGACGCCACAGCAAACACCTGCGGGTGCTGCAGCCTGGCAGGATCGGGGACAATCCATGCGGGGAATCTTGCTGGTGGACGTGCATGTTCTCATCGGGTGGTGGCGCTTCAGCAGCTCCCTCACCATCTCTCCTTGACATGTAAGCGCTGGACATCAATGGAGAAAGAACATTACATACACATTATATCCACTGATATTTGTCAAATCTTTACATCATTGTCTCTTCTTCTAATAATCTCCATTTTACCTGTGTCACAGGTAGGTCCAGTGAACCCTGGCTGACAGTAGCAGACGGGTTCTCCTTCCTCTGACACACGACACTCCCCATGTCCGCAGCGCTTACCCCTGCAGGCCGGAGGCTCCTGCCGTCGATCACAATACTGACCCTGGTAGCCTTCACTGCATTGGCAACTGTAGGACTGATCTTTCGGCACACACAGGCCATGAACACATCTGGAGTGAGAAGAAAGAGAGAGGGACAACAGTTAAGAGGAGATTGGTATGTTGGGGCAGATGTGTGCGTTTTACTAGTGTTTGCAATTAAGACATCAACACTAACTAATAGACGGGCTCTTTTGACACATTTCCGGCACTGAAGCAGCAGGGTGAATTACATACAGTTCATACACAAGACTTCGTCTACATCAGCATATTTCTGTCCAGTCTTTGCTGTCTCGACATACCTGCTGTTCTGACAGGGAATGGGTGCTGTCGTCTGATCACACAGGGCCCCGCTGCGTCCTGGAGGACAATCACAGGTTACGCCCGTCTCTCCTCCCTCCCTGCACGCACCCTGGGCGCACACACTACAGGCATGACACCCTGCAAGAAGGGTATCAGCCTGGTGACAGAACAAGAAAGGGAAAACATACTGTCAGGGGAAGCTGAGTTGCAGGGCGTTTCTACGCTAACAGACAAGAACAGTGTGGGTGTAACCTGACAAATGTTTTGATGTTGCTTGAATGATACAGCCTTCATCAACACTGAAAGTCCAGTGTAAATATAGCTCAAAATCGACGATATCTGTTCTTTTCTACAGCTGCTGTGAACAAAAAATCTTTAGTCAAATCTCTTCTACTGTTCCCCATGGTGTTACCTTGCCCTCGACCCCTTGCAGTCGTGCTCCTCCTGCTGCTCTGTAACTCAGGTCTTGAGGCTCGCCATTGATTCGGACATTGTGGATGCAGCCTTTAAAAGCCTGAGGAGAACGTTCAGGGCCAGGTCGTAAACCTGTGGCCACAACTTGAGATGGTACACCTGGGAAATGGAGGAGAACAAGACAGAAAGTTACAAGAAAAAAAGAATGAGAAGAAAGAGAAATGAAAGTTGAATAAAGGATGGAATGAAAATGAGGGAAAGGGAGAAAAAAAAAGCAAATTGAGGATTGCTTGATTACTGGAATACACTCATCTGTGGTTTCATTCTTGGATGATTTTTATAGTACAAAATAATATTCCAGCAAGAATACGGCATCATGGCTCTCTTTATTGCACAATGACATTATGTTTCTTTCTGGTACTTGAGAAAAAAGGCTGACTGTTCTCTTGTCCCTTTTTTTGAGGAAAAGTTGAACAAAAACAGTTCTCGATCTCCTCACCACATCCCTTGCTGGGATTGTGTGTGTGTGTGTGTGTGTATTTGCATGTTGTGGGTGACTGCATTAGTATGTACCCATGCATGGCAAACGTGATCACAACCACAAAAAGGCAGTAAAGGGCAGGCAAAAGAAACATCTGTGTGTTGAGAACATGTGTCTACCAATGTGTATAAAGGTGTGTGTGTGTGTGTGTGTGTGTGTACGTACCTCCTATGTAAAGCTGGGTGTTGTGGTCGACGGAGGGCTGGCGTGCTAGCTTGCCCAGGCTCTTTGGGGCACCGTTATCCACCACCAGGCTTAGTGAATGGTTCTGAATCAACAGCTCGACTGTGTGGAAAAGCCCGTCATTCACCGACTCCACACTGTAACAAACACACATAGAGAAAAAAGAGAGAGATTTTCAGTGTGGTTCCTATTATGATAAATTACTGTTGAATTCTACACCAGACAGGAGAACTTTGGGAAAGGGGGGTGGATGCTAGACACAAAACAGACTCCAAACATTTTCTAGTCAAACATTTTTTGTCTTTGTTTTGTTGTGTTTTCAAATCGACCAAACTAAATGAAAAAGAAATTAGGGAAATCTGTGTTGAAATGTTATTCTCAGACATAAAACAGACTGATTACATCCTCAATGCAGCGTTCTTTTGAAAGAGATTAAAACGTGCCCTTGATCTAGGTCATGGTTTCTTAACATGTAGGTTGAGGCCCAGAACGGGTCCCTTAGCAGCACACAGCCTTGCTTTTTCTGAAGGGCTGGAGCCTAAATTCATACAATTAATGACCAGACTCAAGCAGTTTAGACCCTTGTGTTAAAGAAAGAGGCTCCCTTAATAGTGCACTGATATTATTTGCTGTAAATATACGTTTTCACTGGAGAGGAGCCTGCAATGAACTAGGATCATGACCTTTTGCATCATGTCTGATCCTTGGAAGAAAGTGTGTGTGTTTGTGTGTGACTGAGATTCCCCACTAAATGGTTTTTGCTGGAGGGGAGACAGACAGTTATAGAGACAGTGGTTTGGCACAGCCAAAAGAGGGAGAGAGAGCAAGAGGGAGAGACAGAGAGGGAAAGAGAGGTATACGGTGGGGTGGTGAATTTGACTGTGCCTCCGTTTACACAAGTTCTTCCTTCCCTGAAACCAGAGAGAATGAGCAGAACATCAAAAACACAAAAGAACAAGTGAAGCCTCTCTTCCCGTTGGTGGTCTGCTTCAGACTCCCACAGCTCAACATCAAGACAATGCATCCCTTTGTCTGCAGCCGTTCAGTGGCTAACTAGCTAAGGAGCCTCAAGTTAGCTTTGATTGACAGCTGTTTATAGAGCGTTCAGATTATGGTGATGTTACATTAACAGCCAATGGAGCAGGATTGTGAGTTCTGGAGGCCGGCCAGCATGGCTTTCATAGAAAATGCTGACCATACAAAAGGCGATAAACCAGGGAACAGTGCAGATGCAGTAACATTAGAAGAAGAGGAAGGGGAAGAGATGATCGTGATTAAAGAGATCGAGAAAAAGATGGTAAAAATGTAGAACAATAAGAGGATGGAGATGGAGCAGATGGAGAAAAAAGAATGAGGAACAGGGAAGAGGAATAACAAAATAAAAAAATGTATAAAGAAAAATGAACATTCTTGTTTTCCCAGCTGTTAATACCATGTTACATGGTTATACATATATATCAGTAAATAGGGTTTTACAACATATTAATAGGCATTACAAAACAATTATTATTAATTACTGATTTACTTTACGTTCTTTCCTTTGCACATCGTGCCATATTTGACTTACAAAATATGAATTGGATAAAAGTTGAGTATCAAATCTTTTAAAGGACTTTATAAACTGAAATCGTTGCTAGGACAGATGAGTAACAAAGCCATCAACAATCAACAATGGCCCAAAAAATGACATTTTGACATTAATCTAGTTAAGCATTTAGATGTTAAGATGTTTCTAAAATAAGAGCTCCTACCTCACTGAAAAGCAGACCCAACACAGACACATACATGGTTCCCATTAGGAGTAATGTAATTCAATAATGGTCTTTAACAGGCCTGCTGCAACCAAGCAAAATGATGGTCTGCTAGCCTGAAAGATTATTTCTCTATCTCACTACCCACCTCTACTATATTCACTTTGTATTTCCTCTTTCGCTTTTACTTTTCTCTTCTTTCCATACATATGCTATCCTTTTCTTCTTTCCTTTCTTCCTCCACTTCCTCTCCTTCATCTTCTTTTTCCTCCCTGGTTTGAACTTCTCACACTCATTTTAGCACATTGCACACAGAGACAGACAGACAGACACAACACACAGACACACACACACACACACACACACACACTCAGAGCAGCAAACCTGCTATGACACCAAAGCTCGACCAGGTGGAAGTAGATGACTGATAGTCAGTGTGTCCATGTTTGAGCAGATGCCAGGATTGCAGGTAAGTGTGTGTTCGATGTTTGCCAATATCAGGCTTCATCAGTGTTTTGACAAGTGGATGTTTGCGTTTGCAAGTGACTATATATAAGACAAAAATGAAATGCACATTATTTTGATCAAACCCATGTTAAACTATATACTTTTGTGAATGCTGAGTGAGAAGCATTTTTTTTTGGTGTGTAAGCGCATCAGGTCCTTTGAAGTCGACTGTGTTGGCTCTGTGTATTAGTAAAAAGCAGCCCATTTTGAAATTCAATAAAAAGAAACACACAGCCATAGCAGATTTCAACTGCCTCTCTCTCTTACGCTCATTGTGCTCGACCAAACCCACAAGGGACGTCAATTTCCTGTCAGTCCAGAATCAAATACACCCTAAATGAGCACATACGTACACAAATAAACTTTACTAAAAAAGAAAATCCAAAAAAATGCTTTTTTTAATAGTATAACTGAATCAAATATAAACACAGAAGTAATTACAAGTCGTTGACTATGTCTCAAACTGAAAAAAAAATTTGGATTAGAAACAACCGCGCAGATCCACTTACACTGTTAAATCTAATTAGGCACCACTATCATTTACTTACAATCTTTCTAAACCACATTTGCAGTGTGTGTGTGTGTGTGTGTGTGTGTGTGTGTGTACATTAATGCTTGAGTGCATTTGTGAGTCTTGTGTGTTTGTGAATGTGCATGTTATTGTTAATATAGACTTATGTTGTGTTTGTCTGTATGTTTGTTTGTACATGCACTGCAGTCTATATACACTAAATGTGCATGTGTGTGCGCCTATTAAAGGGTGTATGTTTGAGTCAGTTTTGTATGTGTTTGCATGTGTGTGTGTGTGTGTGTGTTTAGCAGCCCAATCTGATTAAACTGATGTTCAGCAGACAGGCATCCCAGTCCCATATTGCTGTGGTAACCTCAATTAGTCATTGCTGAGACGGCAGCTGCTGAACGGCGAGCTCCTTTCACTGTTTTCTTTCCCTCTTTTTTCCAGCTTTCATTAAACCAGGCCAGCCAGTTCACATGAAATTTGTACTATTCAGGAGTGGATTCATAGCGTTTTAATGTAGAGTTTCAGGAACGAGTGCTTGTTGCTTCAGGCCTATAAGGTTTCAGCATTAGAATGTTTGAATAGCCTCTGAGCATTTTAAACCTATAATGTTCAAGGATGTCTGATTGTTTGTTTTAACCAGAGCCCTGTGGTTTTTAAGAGCCAGATTCAGGTCAGACATTCAGTCACTAAGACCTGTAAGACCTTAATCGAAACTGCATGTAAAAGTTGTATGATTGTGACTGCCTAAGTATAAATGAATATACATATCGTAGCTACAACTTATTTTATTTATTTAGAATCCAAACTACGGGAGAAATGAAGCTCATTTGTTGGTGAGTATGGAGTGTGGCTATACATTGATACACAGGATAAACTGTGGGTTGGACATAATAAAAGGAACACCTGTATGATGTTATGAAAACCAATGCACTTTATGTTAGACGTGTTTATTCAATTTGGTACTTCTGACATAAATTACATTGCAGTCAAAGGTGTACCTAATGTTTCCTGAGTATCTTTGGACCTCATTTTAGTTCAGCTTTTGGCTGGTTTACCTTCTGAAATGCAACCTGTTTGTACTGTAAACGTAGGAGAGTGTACATTTATTTGTCTCCCTTGAGGGCATTGAAGCATCCCTCAGATGACAAACCCTTCAGCCCAGACAACCAACCAGGATCAGGAACTCTTTTTCAGCACTTGATCCCTCACTGGATTCCCACACACTCAAACTGCCAACTGTGCTCAAAGGACGCACTTGCAGCCAGAGACTGAACCCTGCCGTGGTGGGACAGTGCTTGGTTTTAAACCCTTTTTACCTATAGAATAATAGTTGTTCTGTCTTTCATGGATATAACCATAAAGTTTGTCTAGTGACATAATTTGAGTATTTACTCCCAACTGGCACAAAATGAAAAAATACTAAACTGGTATTATTGTTAACATTCACTTTTATTCAGTGAGGTTTACTTTGTACAGAAGGCACTGCATCTGTCCCTCCCACTTAAAATCCTACTTCCTCTTTCAGTTCCTTCCAACAGCCTGTCTTCCCTTTCCATCTTCTTCTGTCCAGCCATGCATCATTATCCCTTCTCACCCTACTCCTGTCTTTTCTGTGTCTCCTTTCTGTCCACTCTTCCTCCATCCACCGCTTCCACTGCCTCTACTTTTCTTTATCATCCTTTCTCCTTTCATGTCCCCTGCACCTTTCCCTCTCCTGCTCGCTGATGAATAACAGAGGATGTGCTCTTTTGACCCGATGGGAGATTAGTGTGGCATTAGTAAAGGGCAGTACATTAATACACAACAAACAGACTCTGTCTCTCTCCCACACACACATGTTCATTTAACACTGGGCATGCTTAACCACTTTCATCTGTTGCTAATGAGGGCACAGTGAAGGACCCGTGCTCCAAAGCATCTCTTGTATGTAAATTATTTTTGTAGTCATTCCCTCTTCTTTCCACCCCTGGCTCTTTCTGTGTGCCCTGCTGAGATTCCTCTGCTTTTTTTTTTGATTTCTATTTTTGAATCCAATTTCTTTGTTTCATTGTGGGTTTTAGCTGCTGTCCAGATGTCATCTGGGCAGGTGTGCATCTGTCTATATGTGTATGCCCATGCAGACTGCGTCTGTATGTAGCCTCCAGATCTCCTCTTCGTCCAGCTCCAACTTTCTCTTTTAAAGTACAAAGGTAACCTAAGATCCTTAATACATGTATCTAACAATCGAAACCTCACACAAAGTCAAGTATGTATACCAAAGCCAAACTCTAACAATTTAAACTGAGGTGACTAATCAATTTACCAATAAACCAGCATTAGTTTTACAGACCAATATCTCGGTCTGGCCATGACTGGTACAGCTATACGACATCTCGTTGTTTAACACTGGCTTGATGCCCTTCCTGGCTATCTGGTTGCTACAGAAGATAACCAACCCAGGGATCGTGCAGAAACATCCCGGGGACTGGCACCGGCCCCTGGCCCTCAGTTGTGCAACCACAGTAACTGTATGGACAGTGCCATGTTCATGATCTGCCAGAATTGCTCAGATTGTGGTGGTTAAATAGTTACGCCATTCTGGACAGTATCACTTGAATAGTGGCAGGACGTTCTGCTGTGCCTGCCTAGCCATGCGGTTTGAGTCCATTTACAATGTATTTCCAAATTAGGGCAGATAAGATAGGCCATTTGCAATGCCCAGACTCATGCAATCAAAAGATGGCACATACAAGAGAATACATAGAAGCCTGTGGTAAAATGAGCCCCAGGCTTGGAGCTGGGCCTCGTCTGCTTACAGATTGCTAATGCTAACCATAACATAGAGACAGTGTTTACTTTGTGCTTAGCATTGTGCTCAGGCATGATATGATTCGTTGAATCTTTGTTTCTCTCTCTTTCTCTCACTACAAATCATTTTTTCCTGTTTCTGTTATTATTTTGGGCCTTCTCATGTTCCCCTTTCTGTTCCCTTGTTTGTTTGTGTTTTCCAGCTTAACACTTTTTATATTCCATGCTACTGTACACTTTCTTTGTCCCTCTCTGTCTCTCTTTTTCACTTCTCTGATTCTCTCAGTTTTTCTTGCACTCTGTCCGTTTGCATCCCAGGCGTGGCCGGTGTCAAGTTAAAAAGACCAGACAAGGATAATTCCTTACTCACTCTGTTGTTTACTTTTCCCCTCTGCTCTTCCTCCTTCTTTCACTCCATACCTCTGTCATCCCTCACTCCTCTCTCATCCATCCTGCCGTTCATCCGTGTCTCGTGGTCTTTTAAACTTCTTCTATCCATCTGTTTTACCCCTCCCGTTTTCTCCTCTAGCGGACAACCTATTCTACCCAGTTATCTCTTTATCGTGTTGTCTGCTATCACACACATGCCGTACATCCAGCATCAGTACATCCATCTGTCTTTCTGGCTATCTCTATATCTATGTCTGCCACTCAGTTGATCAATCTGTCTTTCTTTGCATCCATACGTCCCTCCAACTGTCCTCTTCTCTCTCTCCTACTCAACCTTTTCAACCCAGTCTCCACCCCTCCCCATCTGTGCCAGTGCCTAATTAGATTCACCCCAGCGTTTCCATTCTTTCATTTGATCCTTCCTTCCTCTCCTACCACCCTTTCCTCTTGTCCTCTTCTTGCATTTCACAATGTGTCATGTATTGTGAACAGTAGTACATATTCTGGTTATGGTCATATCTGGGAAAAGTAGTTTTTACACATTTTTACACCCAGATTACAAAACAATTTCATTTCATGTTAAGAAAGTGCACAGACTGCAAAAAACATCCAACTAGACAGGGTGGCAAGCTGTTATGGCCACAAAAGCCAGATGACCTCTTGGCATATACCCTCCGTGTTAAAGCCTCTTTAAGCAGGTCATGGTCTCTACCAGCTGCAGGGCTTCAGCTCTACAGCTGACCCTGTGCTCTGGCCTCTGTGGAGTGGGTTAAGGTAAAAGTAATTCACCTGCATGCTTCAACACAGCATCACATTACTATTATAATGAAGCTGTTTTTATGCATTAGTTTATCAAAGGTCATTGAAGATAAAATAGTTCACATTCACCAACACAATGTTACACTACACTAAATAATATCTAGTAAGCAACTATGAAACAATGTAGAATATGTCGTCACGTCACCGTTAATGTGCAATGCTCTAAAGCCTGTGAATGCTGGCACCATGTTCAACACAGCATGACAAAGAAACTAGGAAAAACTATCCTATTGTCCTGTCCTACTACGGCCTAACTACATCCACACGGCACACAATGACTGCAGGGTCAATGCAAACATCTGCTTGCGCCCCAAATTTTACACCAAATGTTGCATAAACAGAACCACGTGGGCGTCCACTGTCAGTTTTGGGCGTATTTGTCGATTAACAGTTTAACACCATTAAATTGTTACCAGCGTGCAAAGACTGGATCATTTCTTCTCTGAATGGTTAGAGTGAACTTAATTGACATGTATCAATTATAATTTATCAAACGCCTTATTCTTATATTTTCAGAGGAAATTAATACAAACCACTAAAAATTGAATTTTGGTCATACACACACACACACACACACACACACACACACAAGCCTGGGAACATAATTTTTAAAAAAGAAACTCTGAAACTATACATCAAAAAATGTTAGGGTTCAAATGAATCATAACTGAAATACCTGATGCAGAGACAGTCTTGCCCTTGACATAGTTAATTGTGGCTTCAATTTTCTTCTCCCACAGCTACTTGCAGGATTTATAATATGACGTACCTAATCCTAAAGTCAAATTTGTTATGAACTGGCTGCATATTATCATCAGAAGCAGTGAGGCTACCAGTATATCTTTTTCCTCTGTGACCTTGTCTCTATCCACAGAGACAATAGAACAGACCACAAAGCCAGACATCACATCCTAAGAAAATCAGCGATTGAAATATGTAGAAAGAAGAATGTTTAATATTTGAGAAAGTAACAAACTTTCTTACTCATTTCTCCTTCTTCCTCTCTCCATCTTCTCTCACTTTTCCACTGGCTGGTGCAATCATTCAAAAGTGGTACAAAAAGCATTTTTAATATCTATATAATACCTTGTATAATTACCATAAAGACTGAGACCTTGGTCAAGGTGACTGATAGCCTCAGTCTCAGGGTTTTTTTTGTTCCTTTCCATGCTGGTCTAAAAGTTGGAAGTAGTTTTTCCATCCACCTTTAACACTTCCATTATCTGCCGCTGTAAGAACCTGGAAACTTTAGCTCTATTTAGACTGGCAGAGCAGTGCCCACTCCCTGCCTTTTACAAGAAACCAATCTCTTTTGCCGATCATCTTGCTAGGAGTGTTTTTGGTTATTGGTATTTATTCAGATGTTGTTACATGTTTACATGGTTTACACTTTTGTCTGTGCCTGCGTTAAGAACTGAATATCCCTCGGGACAAAACATGGTATTGAATCGTGTATCATATATCCCTCTCACATCCCCCCCTGCTCTTTCTTCCTGCCACAGACAGTGTAGACCGAGAAGCAGACAGAATCAATAGGAGCCAATAAGCACCAGGGGAAGATGGACACGGGCCTTTTCTCTCTCCCACTGTCTGCTTTAATGCAAAGTCGTGCAGTCCTTTCTTTCTGTCTCTGTTTTTATTCTTTCTCCCTTCTCTTTTCTGTTTCCTTTCTTTTTGTCATACACCTTCACTTCTCTTTTTGACGTCTTTTAATCCACCCTTCAGTTAGTTTTGCATGCTCTTCTGAAGTGGCGAGGACAGAGAGAATCAATAAGACATCACATTAAGGTTTTTCCCATACAGTCAGAAACACATTGTACATCCATACTTCATGATAATTAAATTATCTGCTATGACAAAATCACTGTGACTTAATTATTGTTGTTATCTTGAATTACTACATACAGCAGTCTTCTGAGGGCTGAAATGCGGGAAGGTTTATCTGAAAAGAAGCCTGTTCATCTTATAAATTTGGGGGATTTGGGATTTTCAGTAGCCAGGGACATCTGTTAAATATATATATATTAATTAAACATGGCATGTCATAGGTCTGCCTCCAATGACTCCTGACATCATGGTGTCAAAAGTGTATTATAGTGTCGCTCAAAAAACTCCTTTCCTTGTTTTAATGAGATTCAATACAGTGATATTTGAAAACAGAAAAAAGGATGTCATGAAAAGTTGTGGCAGTCTTTAATGATTATGTGAAAGAATTATTGAATTTCGAATTTGCGCCAACCTTAGCATTATCATTTTGCAAATGTATGGTTGTTGCTCTAAGTTGGTCTTGTGTTTGTAATGCAACATGCTCTAATATCTCTAAATGACTACTGAAACATTAACATGCTCTTTTCACAGATTTCCCAGATAGCTTAGCACAGCATATCCACTTCTATGAAACTGTGAATGTAGTTTATTATACATTATCAAAGTCTATCCCGCTGAATGGGGACTTTTGTTTCCACTGTTTGTGGTTTTACATAGGCAGACTGTTGGTGGGTTTCACTCAGGGACATGACTGTCTAGTCAGGACAGTAAAGTCATTTTTCTGAGTTCATGTTTGTTTATAGAGGGAAGTGCTCGGACATGGATCTGTTAAATTTTGTGAGTTTGTGTGTGTGTGTGTGAGAGAAAGAGAGAGAGAGAGAGAGAGAGAGAGAGAGAGAGAGAGAGAGAGAAAGAGAGAGAGTAAGAAAATGCTGATGGAATAGTGTGCATGGATAAATCAGCAACTGCTTTTACTATTGTAGTTGTACTACTTGTACTTAAGTTGTACTACATTGAAGCTCTGTAACAATCGTGTAAATGTTATAGAGTACAGTAACTTCATTCAATGGATCCAAGTAAGTCATTTAAAATATATGAGTGAATAAATGTTAGCTTTTTGTAATCTTTTGTAACCCATGTTGAACCTGAGCAGTAATTGAATTATTCATTTTTTTCTGCATACTACATGATTGCATGTGCTTTTTGATATTTTATGTTTGCTAAAACTAACTTGATCTCCTTTAACATCTTAATCCAGAATAACCTTTAATTAAATAAAGCACTTAAAATGTATGTGCATGTATAAGTCAGAGTAAATGAATGAGTGTTAATTTAAACGTACACAATACTGAGTACATATTTGTGTGAAGCTTTTAGTACAGTAAGACCGTGAGTACTTTTCTCTCTTTGTGTGCTTGTGTGTGTGTGTAGCCTACCTGTATACAGTGGTGGGTGGGTAGTTGGCAATGTCGTAGATGAGTCGTATGTGTCCCTGGTACAGCTCCAGTGCCAGGGGGTCGTGGTCTTCCTTATACAACAAAATCCCGTTGTCTTTATCTGTAGCCACCTGGAGAGAGAGAGAAAGAGAGAGAGAGAGAGAGAGAGAGAGAGAGAGAGTTGGATGAGAAATAAAGACAAAAATATTTTAACACGATACTGATCATCATATCGGGTGTGAGATTGGACAAATGCATTAAGGGTTGGCAATGGACACGTTAAAAACACGTTATTTTATTTGTTTAATTTGGTAATTTTACAGACAGGTATGGTTGCACATACAGAGGCACACTTTTTATGATAAAACCCTAAACAAATCCACAATTTCCTTCCTTCCTTCTTGCATTACTGGTATACTTTGTTTAGCTAAAAGTAAACAGATTGACTTTTGACTAGGGATCTTTCACCAGTTATTTCTTGTTTTAAGTACTACTGTCTTTACCATTGGCAGCCGCAGCATTAACATTCTTAGACCTTGCGGAGTACCTAACTGGCATTGAGCTGGGTTTTATTTTGCAATAGTTTTCCTTTATTTAAGATTGCAAATATTGGTGTGGCTCTAAATCAAAAAGAAATGTAAAAAAGCCTTTTGAGTCAGGATGTTATGTCACACCATCAAACCGCTAAAGAACGTTATGAAAATGTAAAGTTCGCCACGCTTGTCCCTAAACTCGCACCTCACTCCCACACGGACACACTTGACATGTCACACTTGCTCGCGTGCTCCACTAAGTGCTAACTAACTAGCGAGTGGAAATGGGGCCAAGGGGCCAAGCACTTAACACTCGGGCTTCAATGGAGCATAGCCAAGTCAACACCTGCTAACAAGCTGGTGGAAAAGAGAAGAGGTAGAGTCCGACCAACAAGAGAAAAAGAGGGAGAAATGTACAGAACAAAAGAGAGGGAGAGGGAGAGAGAGAGAGTAGGGGGATGGGAAAAAAGTGTGAGATATAGAGAAGTGGGTGAAGAAAGAACTGGGATACTGACTGAAATAAAAGAGAGAAAAAGTGCTAAAGAGAAAGAGAAAAAACATCCAGTGATTTATGAAGTGCTGTGGCCCTTTCATTCTTTTTTTTCATTTTCTCTCTCTTGCCTCTCAGTCAAGGCTCTTGGTAGAGTTTAAACAGCCTTGGCACTGACATTGAAAGCTCCTGGCAGGAATGCAGAGGTATATGCATGCACACACACACACACAAGCATAAGCACTCACACAGATCCAAACAGGTGGTAAATATCAATTAGAGTCCCCTCTGTTTCTTGTTTCTTTTTTGCCCACTTGCACTCTCATTTCCAAAAAGGAGGAAAATATGTCTCTATTAGGATATGACTCTCAGGTGTCCAAAATGTATGTTCTGTGTAACCGAGCGTGTGTGTGTGTGTGTGTCTGTCCACAAGCAAGAGTGCTCAGTGTGCAATGGAAACAGAGGGTGTAGCAGTTGTTTGCTTTGCCTTGTGGAAACTAAGTCTTGCAACTCTGTAGGCTTGATTTGAGCAGCTCACAACTCTATTTAAAGCAGCCAACCAAAAATGTTTTCCATGTAGTTCAGCAGAATAGGGCTTTTGTACATTCAAAGGTTGAAGGAAAGCAGGGTACATACATTTTTAGTTTATTTCTGAACAGGCACTTATAAATACCTGCATGACCACGACGCCTTCAAAAACAAGACTTTGTTAGAAGAGTTCAAAGGTCGACAATACCTGTAATGAAATATGCGCGGTGGGACGGAGCTTCGCGCCCGGCAGCTCCACATACCCATCCCGACCAAGGAAGTGAACAGTAGCCATCTTGTCACATTTGTTGCCGTAGAAACTGGGCATGCAGCGGCAGACGGGCTCCCCAGCAACCACCAGGCACTGGCCGCCATTCTGGCAGTCCGATTGGTCGCACGGGCTGGTCTGCAGCAAAATCATTGGTGGAGGGTTCTCACAAAAGAGCCCGCTGAGGGAGGGGTAGATTAAACAGAAGATAACTTATTCATAGAGCTTCGATGGGTCGATTTGTTGTGTTTATTTCCTCTGATAAAACTTGTTTCAGAACTAGTTGTGTATTTTGTCTCATTGCATTACATTTGGGGATTGCACTGGATAAGTTGGAATGGTAATATTCTTGAAGGAAATTGATTATCAGCATGACATGGCAAACAGATTCGGAATCTACTTGTTTTCCACTTTATCTTGCATCTCTGGAACCCTGAACCTTTCTTTGAATTTCCTCTTTTTGCCCACACAGTTTCCATCTTTCTGCTGCACTTTCTCCTTTTTCTATTTGTTTCCTGCGTAGCTATGACTTCCTCTCTCACTCTCTCTTTTCTCTGTTTCCCTTATGATGAATTTGTTTCTCTCATGCCAAAAAGTCTCTGCTATAATTAACCACATGGAGCTGCATCTGCTGCACACACACACATACGAGCACAGTGGGTTCAAACAGTCAAGTGTCTGATTATGAAGTGCCATCTGTATCTCCTCCCAGTCTGGCCCTGTGTGTAACTGTGTTGGTGTCTGTTCAAGCAATTTGCTGATTTGCTGTGTTTCCATGACTCTCACCTGAAACCCTCTTTACAGACGCAGGTATAGCCGTTGACGGCGTCCACACACTCCGCTCCATGTTGACACTTGTTCTCCAGACAGTCATTGTAGTCCTGCTCGCAGTGTTGGCCCACATAGCCTGGTAAACACTCACACCTAGTGACATGGAAATAAATGGATGGGATTACTGTGTGTGGGCAACAGGCTTTGCCTTATGATTACAGACAGGTGTCAGTTCTTTTCTACAGCCTGTGTTTTTAGAAACAACAAGTTAGACCAAGTTCCTTTTGGAAAAACATGTAAAAGGCAAATATTTTCCACATTTATAAAAACTCTTCTCTGTCTGTACAAGCTGCTTGCTGGTGTCACTAAACATATGGGCAGTAATTGAGGAGTTCTTGAGGAAGGAAAATTTAGTTTTCACTTGATTAGAAAATTAGGCGAATGGTTAAATTCTCTTTAATGGAGGAATATTGTCATATAAAAATATACTTGTGTGGTCAGCTGTATATGACATGTATGTGTAGTCCATGGCTCAATAAACATATTAGTGTAACCTAAGAGTGTTTGTTATTTGATGACAAAACATTATAGAGTTAATTGATGGTTTGTATGAAGCTATATAAAGCTCAAAGGTTATAGAATGGTAAAACAGTACACCGTTTTTACATGACAATAAAACATTTTGAATTTTTGGAGGAGAACATGATAATATTAGTCCAAGGATTGCACTTATTTGTGTATGAGTTACAAATCATTCACAAATGTATGTTTCCTTTTATGTGTATGGTATGTGTGTGTGTGTGTGTGTGTGGCTGTGAATTTGTCCAATCAAGAGGCTCAAACAAACTCAGTTTTTAACCTTTTGACCTTACTGCTCCTGTCATTTTCAGTGATGTGACCTCTGACCCTTTTAAGTGCTGACCTCCTGCGAAGTTGTCACTCACCTGTAACTTCGACCAGCCTGGACACACTTTGAATCGTGCTGACAGGGGTCGAAACCATGGAGACAAGCATCAACCACCTCCTCACACAGGTCACCTGGTGACACGGAATGAAAGAAAATATGAATTTCTTTAGTAATAAAAAATGTGTGTGTTCGGACTTGTGTTTTATGCAGATTACAGCATCATGCCACTAACCAGATTTTTTTCCAGCACAAAACAAATTGCAGTGGGAAACAAGGGAGATGAGTAATAGAAAGACAGAACATAGAAAAAAGAAGGAAATGACTGGGCGAGAGGGCTGGTCGAACCTTAAAAAAGAAAGAAAACATGGGGTGGAAAGAGATCATTTATATATGTCTATCTTGTTCAAAGCCTCAGATAATGTGCAGTGGAGTCCTCACACACACACACACACACACACACACACACACACACACACACACACACACACACACACACACACAGCCAATATCAATATAAGATTTTTATCAGAGTTTGTG
>JAVQJL010078815.1:0-15704 GCA_036024295.1 Nannoperca obscura
TAGTAGAGAGCGGACGAGTAGTGATTACGTAGGGTATTTGTACGGAAATGGCGTAGTGACGTGGATGACGTAATGTGGGTGTGTTCCTGCTCCCGAAATCCGCTAAATAGCAACAATTGAAGAATATGTCCCTTGAACATCTGCCCTTCTTTGTTTCTCTTTGGCTTATTTTCCCTCTCTGCCATTGAGAAGCTTCGGGCGCCAACCCTGATGTGCATGTCTGTGAGTAAGAAGGATGGATATAAAGAGATAAGGCACATGGCCTGTGCTGAAAAGAGTGTGTGTGTGTGTGTGTGTGTGTGTGTGTGTGTGTGTGTGAAGTTTGTGGAGTGGGTGGTCTTAGTGGATGCCAAACAATGAAGCAGCCTCGGGTTGAGAGGCTGAGAAGAGTCTGATAATATAGCAACACTTCAACGAGAGACCAGACGCTGAAGAGAACAGACACGTGGAGCGTCATCACAGGAGCTGTCCGAGGTGCTGACCAGAATGTGAACCAGCCCCAAAGGAGCATGCTGGGCTTCTGGATTTCTGCTGATCATCACAACCAATATCTTAGCTATTAGTGTTATCTAATGTAACGGCGTGCTACCCTATATAACATCTGGGCTGTTTCTTGTGCTTTTGCTCTGACTTAAAAAACAATTCAGCAGTTTGCAGGTCCCAACTGGCTTGACACGGCAGCATGTCTGGGGGGAGGGCACCAACTGTGTGAGTGCTGGAGCTACCTTCTCAAGTTAAAAGGTAGCTAATCTGTAGTGTATTCATTCTACTGTCTATGGTGGATCAAGTGCATTTACTCAAGTGCTGAACTAGTGCAGCTTTGAGGTGCTTGTACTTATATTATTTATATTTTTACCATTTTATGCTACTTTGTACTTCTTACTCTACTACATTTATTTGATAGCCCGGACTGCTGATTGGACAGCTGACGTGCTGAGGTGAATGTATTGTCTCATTTCCGGTTGCCGGTGCTTCTGTGCTACTGGTAGCAAACTTTGCTGCTCTAGCTAAACCCAGATAATTTTGATATTTTCTTCAATATAGCGGCTAATTACCCACTATACATTTGAGTGTACACTAGTTCTGTTTAAGCACTCTTAGTTCTCTCCTGTTAGCGACTCCTACAGTGGTTTATACACGAGTTAGTTGCTTGCTACTGTAGTTTAGCTTTTGGCTCAGTTAGCAATAGATAGTCAAATCACCCCAGGGGCCAGAGCGGGTGACGTTGAATCCTATTTAAAACTGCTGGCTAATGATAAGCGTAAATATGGGAAGAATGTTATTCAGTCTGCAGTAATGACATCCGATTACGCCAATCGGAGGTCATGGAAATTAATGTTGAGTCAGTGAGTACATATGCAAAGACAATGTCAGACTCTGTAGTTTTCTCTGAGCCCCTACCTAATGTTTCTAGCAATGACATGTAAAGCCGCAGGTCATCATTTCACCACTGGTTGTCGAGGTGGTGTCCAGGTAAGGATGTGGGCTTTGTAGATAATTGGAGCACTTTCTGGGGAAGACCTGGTCTGATTAGGAGAGATGGTATTCATCCCACTTTGGATGGGGCCGCTCTCATATCTAGAAATCTGTCCGAAATAGGACAATTAAATGTGGTCTTAAACATCAGATCTCTGTCATCTAAAGCTTGTTCTAGTAAACAATCTAATATCAGATTATAATATTGATTTGTTCTGTCTTACTGAAACCTGGCTGTCATGATGAATATGTTAGCCTAAATGAATCTACTGCCCCCAGTCACATTAATACTCACATCCCTTGAAGCACAGACCGAGGAGGTGGAGTTGAAGCCATCTTTGAATCAAGCCTACTAATCAAACCTAAACCTAAACTAAATTATAACTCCTTCGAAAGCCTTGTTCTTAGTATTTCACACCCAACCTGGAAAACACTACAACCAATTCTATTTGTTATAGTGTACCGAGCTCCTGGACTGTATTCTGAACTTTTATCAGAATTCTCTTTTTTATCAGACCATTATTTAATTACTTTTGAATTCCTGTTATTGGACTACACACCATTAGGCAAACATTCCTACACTAGATATCTGACATTGATGCAGAAAGACTAGTCCATGCATTTGTTACGTCTAGGCTGGATTATTGCAACTCTATAGGCCTAGACTGCCGGGAGACTTCCTAGGATGCACTGGGCTCCTCTCTCCTCTCTCTTCCTCTCCCTCTCCATCTGTACGCACTCATATCCCATTAACGCTTGTTACTAATTCAACTTCTTCTCATAGCTGGGTGCTTCCCCCCCTTCTGTTGCTTTCTAAAGGTATTTCTGCCTGTAGAGTCTGGATCTATGGTTGCACCTGCAGCTGTTGCTATTATTGTTATTGCTATTATTATATTGCTATTATTATTTTAGATTTATCAATACCATTACCACAATTATTACTTCACATCTCTACATAGAACTGTACTGTACTACTGTATGTTCTCCTTTCCTCCTGTTTGTTCCAATTTTATAGAGCATCAGCCGTAAGATTAACATGTTTTAATCCAACTTGTGTTCAGAACTAATGCCCTCATAACTTGCAGTTAATCAGTGTATAGATGACAAATAGATTTTTCCTGATTAGCATCTTTCTCTGCATTGCATACATCTGTAAATAAATATTTATCTTTCTCTGAGAGGGCTTGCTCATAAAATTAAAATCCAGCTCGGCTTTACAGTAAGTCATCAGGGAGCTACATACTGTAGAGGGATTCGTCTGTACTGGAGCAGTAAAGGTGGCACAATAAAAAAAAGAAATGAGTAAAAACAAGACTATTGCCTCTGACTCTGTCTTTCAGTCTTAAATAAACACACACACACACACACACACACACACACACACACACACACACACACACACACACACTCTTATTCCACAGCATTCTTGCTGATAGCCACTAGACTGCCCCAAATCTGTTACCTAATATTTACTTGAAAACAAAATTAATAAAAAGTTGTCAATTATAATCCATTCTTGACAGACACAGTCAATAATAGAACAACTAAACAATACAAGTTTTAAGAAATATCAAAACAGATAAAGACCTTAATTGACAACATGGTACAACAGGGCAAAGCTAAAAAAAACACTACGTTAAGACCACGCTGGTCATCGAGACCACGTTCCCAAATCAATAAGTAATTTCTCTAAACACAATCCTACATCATTAGGTATAGATATGCAGTGAAGCACTTTACCAATAGCACCAAAACCTACATAGTAGTCCCGCGCACAAATTAGAAGCTAAATTTGTCCAAATCATAACACACCCCTTTAAACTCATTACTCAGCGCTCACAATCCTACTCCATACTAATAAGCCATCTCTTTAGTTGCTTGACAAATGAGTGGGAGGTGTTTAACGTGTGCTGGTTAAAAACACCATTCTGAATACACTTTTTTTTATTACAGTCTGATGATACAGTCTAATTATATAGTTAAATTATCCTAAGTAATGAGCTCACATTTTAAAAGATAACCACTTAAATTGGTTTTGTTCTACTTTCAGTCTGTCAGTGTTAGCTATAATAACCAATGCTGCAAGGGGGGGGGATAGAAAATGCTCAGTCTTGATCGTTCTTGCATTTGACAATTTTACAATTGTGCTCCTGATTTTGGCATGGATGAGATGCCATCATTTCAAGAAAATGTCAACAAAGCTCACAATGAGAACATGCAGCGATTTCTATTCATTGGTTATAAATGCTTCATCGAATTGCCGCACAGGAAATGCTGTCATCGCATTGATATAATGTGTCATCATATCAATTTACTGACATGGAGAAAATGTCTGTGAAATTACAAGATTAATAAATGACCCATCACTTCTTTTTATTTGTGTATTTGGGGCTTTATACCAACATTACAATCCTTTGATAACAGGTCTTGCTTAAACACTCTGGTTCCCTTCCTTTATAGCTCTTTTACCAATCTACAGCCACATCTTTCTCTTTCTCTCTCTCTCTCTCTCTCACACACACACACACACACACACACACACACACACACACACACACAGAGTTGCTGCTGTACCTATCTCCCAGGGGTGTGTGCGGCAGTCAGAGAAGTGGTCCTAGGCTCCCAGCTCCAATTAAGCGAACAGACAGTTGGTGAGAGGGAGAGAGGGAGTATGGCCTCCTTGCAGACGCAGAAACACTCCAGCAGAATATTAATAACAACTAACATTTCGGCCACATCCTTCTATCTCCCATTTGCAGCTTTGTTTATGATAATTCACTGCTGACTTTTTCTTGCAGATGTGAAAAAAAATGTTTCATGACCCTATGACCAGGCAACATAATTTGAAAATATATTCTGAAATTTCAAAGACACCAAAAAAGTTGAGAAGAGAAAGAAAAATAGTCAGACATGTTGCCATTTGGAGCAGAAGTTCTACCTGCTGAGTGCACAGAGATAAAAAAAAAATACAGTTATGTTTTAAGCTATCTAGCAACAATCTATTGTACAATTCATGCTCTAAATAATGAAGGTTCTGCTTAATGTTTGAAGCTTAGTTATTATGGTGCACAAATAGGCATGGCTGAGAATTTTAATTCCACCCTGTATTCAAATAAAAATTATTTTGTTAAAGTGTGATGATATAAATAGGAAAAAATCCTATTTGGATTTAATTGATGTCTGGAGATTTGGAAAACAAGAACCAATTAGATATACTTAGTTTATTTGAAGGCCCTATAAAATAGCAATTTTTGGAAAATTTCACGCTGGCTATTTGCCGCTTGTTAAAAATACCTACTTTGGGTGAGAGGGTGCAAACTTCTGAAAAGGTAATGAGTGATTATTAGAAGATGAAACATTTATTTTAAAAGCTAAATAATTAATTACAGATTACTTTTCCTTTAATATGAACAAGCCTGCCAGCATATAGTCTGGTATAGATTTAAATGTGCTTTTCGAGGCCATGCTATTAAGTATGCATCCTTCAGGCATAAACAAAGGATCGCCAGGGAAAAGATACCTTTGGAAAAAAAAACATGAAAACTTGCAGAGTCATTTAGATAATTCAGATAAGTCCTTGGGTCTAGGAGATTTGGTTATGTTGGATTTGAAAGAGAATGAGAGAGGGTTTGTCAGCATGAGGTCAGTGATGTCATTTACAAATTTTGATCTAAGTCCAAGTCAAGTCTCCAGACCTAACTTGCAAGTGAAAAAGCACGTTTTTCTGGTCTAACAATGCCGGTTAGAAAATTGAAAGGTGACTGTGGCCAAAATCACACCACTTACTATGGTAATGGTGCATTTACTGAATCAAAGCATGTGTGAAAGTGTTCCATGAGAACATGCAAAACACAGAAACACTAAATAAAACTGTTTAAAAAGCCCCATGATGAGTTTGATCTGAACAGTCCTGATCTCGAACCTTACTACGTTGCCTAATTATAAATATATATAATAAATATTATCATTTTACCTTTTCAGCAAGAGCTATAATGATGCATGATGGATCAGACTTGAAACAGCTTTAGAAATGAAAAAATAAGCATTACTGAAAGTCAATTTAATTAAAATAAAAGCAGCTTTATCTTCCATAAATATGTGTGTGTAAAAACCCATTCCTTTTGGTTAGTTATTCATCGCTAGATGTGTATTTGTCCATCATCACCAAATACCGACAAAATATAGCACTGATATTACAGGTTTACTATAAATAGAAGAATAAAACATGTTGCTTTATGTTGATGATGCTATATTCTACCAACATGAAACTTTTCTTTCTTTCTTTCTTTGAATTTTGGATTGTTAATGAGTGCTTTTTCCTGATCTTATGACTCGAAGTAATTTGTGAAAACATTAGCCTTCTAGGAACTCTGGCTCTTCAAAATATAAATTCTCTATTTCATTCTCCTCTAGCTTTTGAAAATTAAATGAACAGATAGTTGTGTGGACTTGTGTGGGCTGTGTGGATTTTTCTTTTAATAAAACTTTGCAACTGTAAAACAACATGCACTTTTTATGTCATGATATGGTAATTTTAATCAATTCTCTTATTGCTGTTTGTGTTTCCCTCTTAAGTCTGTAGACCCAATACAATGACATTCTGTGCTTTTGATAAATGTGAACTATTTTAAATATATTATAACTGTATGTTTCTATTGCCCACGCCCGCTCTGTGCTATTTAAAATACAGTATGCTTGTGCATCAGTCAAGTGGCATCATGAGTTGACTGAAACCTGCTCTAAACAGAGACTGACAGGAGACAAATTCTCTTATTGACTGGTATCTTTCTCTGTTTTCTTATCAACTGTCAGTAATTCCCTGGCAAAAAGATGGGCTGTTGTTGTTCAGCTGACAAGTGAAAGGCAGGATATTTATCCTCTTTCACACTCGACAATTGAGTTTATTAAAGGGCCAAACTATTTTAAACGTGTTAAGAATTTAGGAAGAGCTATTGTTTTCCAAACCACTTGCTTTGGTTGTACAAAGAAGTTAGTTTACAACTGTGTTTAGTCGGTTTACATTGGTAATCTAATGTTATTTCATTCAGAGATGCATCCTTTATAGCAGAATCATTTATAACAAGTTTTCTCATACTTCTCAGATTGAGTCACACGTCTCCCTCCAGGTGTTGCCCATCAGTAGGTAATTCCCAGACAGATAGATCCTCCTCCTGTTGTGAAGCAGATGGCTCTAACCAGGACATACTGTTGCTGTCTCCCTCCTCTTGTCATCTCGCTAATCAGATATATATGAACAATAATAGACCTCCACATTCACGTATCACTATTGTTGGAAGTTCTGTCAACAGGCATTTTTTGGTGTAAAAATAACTTTTGTGTCCTAATTAACAGCATTTAAACTGAAAACTGAAATTACTCAACTCTTAATTCAAGAAAGAAAAGAAAATACTACATATCAGCATCATATTATTCTCTCCACCTATTATTCCCTAGCCTCCTAATCATCCTGAGGAATGTATACTGGAAATTGTCATGATTCAATTTTTAGGTCGCCTCTACCTTTGTCCGTTATCCCCCCAAACCCTGCCCCACGTCACAGGGCTCTCAAATGAATCTTTTTCCCCCCAGGCTCTGCCAACCTGTGGCCAGGCAACAGAGGAGCCATTTATCTCCTCTGCAGCCTACCAAGAATAATCTGGGATGTGCGTGTGCATGTGAATTGGTGTGTGTCTGCGTATGTGTGCTTGGTGGCAGGAGGACAGTCGTAAACACAACCATGCAGAACCCAGACGCCAGTGGGCCAAAGCTAGCAATAACAGAGCTAGGGAAGCTAATGCTCTGTGCGAGGAAGAATCCGACGTGATTTAGTAGCACCGTCAATGAGCTTGGCAAGGACAATGGTTCACTGGAGCTCGGTAGAGAAATGAGGACAGGGCTGGGGAAATGGGCAGAGGCTATGAGGAGTATCAGGATAGGGGGTGGGGTAAAATAAGGGGAGAGAGATCACTTTAGGTGTAGGCCGGAGGATATGGATTGGGATGCGGTCGGCCAAGGCACCCTGAGATACGGGAGATGGAGGCAGATTTTTCTAGGTATGGGGATGGGGTGGTTTGGGCCTATTTATGACCATATTCTACAGATAAAAGTCAAAATGGTGATAACCTTTAATAATCCCATGATGGTTGAACTACTAAATTTCTCCATAAGCAATTAAGTATGTTTAAGTTTAAGCTGCAGTTTCTAGGTTTGAGTTTCTTAATAAAGAAGCACAGGCTTCAACTTTGCTTGGGTTAATACTAGTAAAACTAACTAAACTAATACTTGTAGTGCCTCCATAGCTTAGCAGTAACTATAGAAACAGTGAAGTTAATAAAAAAAGTTCAAAGTTGCCAGGCTGGACAGAAATCTGCTTAACATATAGGAAGGTGCAAATGCCTTTATTTGTTGTCTTTTTTGACTGATTGTTTTACCCGCCAAAAAACCACTGGCATAGACCAACCTTGACACCAAAAGAGACCGCACGGTCCCTTCAGGGAATACGAGGTGAAAATGCAATACCTACAAACAAGATGTGTTCTCTCAGCTCTCTGGTCCATAGAAAATTTACTTTATTATATGGTTCATAGGGATTCTCTGCTGTGGTGGTGTTCTTACCATCTACTATTAATATTTAAATAGAAATTGCTGTAATACATTAATCTACAATTAAAAACATATATTTCAATATGTAATCAAAATAATCCCACTATATTGGAAAGCTGACATAAGAGGTACCCTAGGCTAGCGACCCGTTTAGCAGATAAGCTGTATTGTTTTTCCCTCCAGTATGTCAATTTTGCTACTATTTTATTTATTTATGTTGGATAACACACTGCTTTTCGAAGAGTAATTAAAGGCTGCTGCTATGAGTTTAACTTGATTTAGCGCTTTTAGATGTTGAGTGCAGTGATTGGGTTTACCAAATATTTAGGGACAGCATTTTGGCTTTGAAGGGGAGAATACTTAGACCAACTGTCTGTAAGGCTACATAAGAGGACATTTTTGTGTAAAAGTGTGCTTATCTGCTGTTTTAAAACTCTGCTGATGCTAACATGCTAACTTTCTTTGATGAGTCCACACACAAAGAGGACATATGTGGTACCCACATACTAACCTTAGCTCGCTCTTATTCTTCCCTCTGTTTCTCTTTTCTGTCTTTAAATCTGACATGCATGATTCTCTCTCTCTCTCTCACACACACACAGTGTAATCACAACAAATCAGGGGTTCAGTGTGTGTAAATGTCAGGTCATTAGTGTGCTCCAGTCTCCTCCTGTCTAATTGGACCATGGTAAATATAACCGCTAAACATCGATTCCTGCACATCCTGTTCTCTCACGTCCTCTCTCGCTTATTCTCTGTTTTCTGTTTCTCTATTTTTCCCACTCCTGATCATCTAACTCTAACTTGGTGTCATGTCACTAGTAGTAAGATCCAGATACAATTTATGTGTTTAGAACTGAAATACCTGTACTGTGTATGTTTGACAGTTTTCTCAGCTTGTTTATGTTGTCTGTATTGTATTTATTGCCATAATGCTGATTTAGTCCTGCCTACTTTCCCAGGTGTTTCTTGAAAAAAAAGATTTTAATCTTGTAATAAAGGTAAAAAAATAAATGTTAGACATGGAGAACATGACTATTACTGGTTGAAGTGGTTTTTGTCACATTTAGTTTTTCCGTTTATCACTAACTCTCACTGTCACTCTCACACAACAGCATCAACATTTAATTAGTAATTATAAATTAAGCTATTTGCAGTGGTTTGGTTTTGGAAACTTTATGTCTCCGGTTTTGCCACTGATATCAGTAAATTAGAGTTTACATAAACCAGTCTTTACATTTGCATGTCACAGAAAGGTTAAAATAAGTATTTGTATTAATTTACATAACGGCGTAATACGGTGTTGAGCTACAAATGCAGTCAACATGTGACTGTACAGTGGAGCTTCCTCTAGCAAAGGCAGAGATAGCAGTGGTTGTCACTCAGAGTGCAGTCACCTCTCAACTACAATAATAAAGGCTACCAACAGGGGGCAGAATTGTAAAGGACTAAGACACACTCCAGTATATAGTCACAGTGTATGGTGGTTGCATGTGTGTTTGTGTGTGAATGAGAGTGTGAGGAAGTGTGTGTGTGTCTGTCACTGACAATGAGTTTTTGTAACTCTGTGACTAAGTTATTGGCCACGACAGGAGGTTCTTTACATGCTAAGGGACAGATTGTATCTGTTCACACCTGCCAGTTTCCCAGGCATTATTACACTTGAAGAGACAAGACTAATTAATGAATTGAGTGGGCTGCTTGATAAAATGTTAAAGGACACACCCTGAACGAGTGAGAAGGGGGAAGATGTAAGCGAAAAGATGGAGAGGTACAGAAAAAGATACAGGCATCATTTTACAATATAGTATACAAAATATACCACCATGGCTGTATTACTTTATCTGTGCTGAAACCATATATTAGACTTGATACTTTTTACTTTTGAAACAATGTTAGCGTTACCTCTAGTCTCCTACAGATAATGCAACCTCACTGCGTTATAATGGTTTGGGTTAATTGTTCCACCTTTGTAGATAGGTGTCTTCTCTATTAGAAAGACTTGTCCATCAATTAGAACAGCTCATCTCAGCGAACATTACTTAGCTGTCCCTGTTCAGTGGCGAGGAAAGGCTCGTAAGCTGCAAACCAGTTTTCGACCCTCGCCAGCCCTGCCACACACCACCACTAGATTTAGTCATCTTCACAATCGATCAAGCAGTAAGGATAAAGCAGTCAGCAATCAGAAAAGAAAGCCTAGTCAGGACGTTTCAGTCAACATGGAGACCGTCATATTACTCACAAGTTCTCTCTCCCTAAATATGTGAATCAGTGTCTTACAAAGTCTTACAAAACAAAATATCTAAGGTAATCATAATTGCCTCCAGACATCATTGCGTGCGCAAGCCACCAAACTTTTTCTACTAATAATATAAAGTATCTTGTTCCAATTAATGTGTCATTTACCAGTACTGTAGCTCTACACATTGGTCTATTTCTGGGATCTACTATGCTGAATATTATTAATGTATCACTTACAACTGGCACTGTCCTCATTATCTTTTAGACTACTGTGGTTAAACCTCTACTTAAGAAATCACACCTTGATCCAGGGCCTCTGAATAATTATCAACCAGTGTCCAACCTGCCATTGAAAAGTACTAAAAAAAGTTGAGTTTTAGCAACATCCAGCCCACATATTTAACAGCAATCTCCTTTCAGGGCACTCGACTGAAACTGCATTTACTTGATGTGGATTCCACCTAGGTGCTTCTATTAATGGATCTTAGTGCGACTTTTGACACCACAGATCAACTTATACTCCCAAATTGGCAGGAAAATCAATGTGACATCTCTAGTCTGGCTCTCACATGGTTAAAGTCTTGCACATTTGAATGAACACAGTGTGTTTCCTATGGTAACACTACATCAACATTTTCCAATGTGAAATATTGTGTACCTCAGGGCTCTGTTCTTGGCTCTCTGCTCTTCTCTCTTTATATATTCACCCCTTGGGCAAATTATACATTACAAATATACATTAATTTCCACTGCTACTCTGATAATACTGATCTGTATGTGCCTGTAAAGGCAGATGATCATTCCTAAATTATTAAATTAGAGGCCTGTTTGCCTGCTGTAAAAAAAGATGAAATGTAATTTCTTGTTCCTGAATTCCAGTAAAACTGAAATGCCAGCTCGTCATAGACACCGGTTTAATCAGGTAACAGTAACTCTTGAAAACACTGTGATTTCTTGAGGTTTGACACCCAAAAAGGCCTTTTTTCACCTACACGACATAGCTTAATTGAGGCATTTTCTGCTTATGGCTGAAGCAGATATCCTAATTTACACTTTTGTTTCATCTAGACTTGATTATTCTTATGACTTACTGTCAGGCCTGCTGTGTGCTTCAGATGGTTCAGAATACTGCAGCTAGAATTTGAACTAAAACTAGAAACGTTGACCAATGATCAATTTGAGATTCTCCGCATTGGCTCTCTATCCATGTCAGATCAGACTTTAAGGTGCTTCTGATGACTTACAAAACTGTAAACGGGCAAGCCCCTTCATATCTGTCTGATCTTTTTAAACCTTATATTCCATATCATGCTCCTTTCTCAGAATACAGGGATCCTGTCTGTCCTCAGAGTTAAAAAGAAGTCAGCTGACTGCAGGGCATTTTCTTTCTTCTGGAATAACCTGCTGACATCGGACAGTCTGACTCTGTTGAGGCCTTTAAATCCAAAGTTAAAACCTGTTATAGTCCACATTTGTCCTGCTGACGAGAATACTGTAAACCTTATGAAATACCAACATAATAAATAAATACATAAAAGTTATAGCTAATATACATGAACTGCTCATTAAGAGGACGCACTTTCTTTTGCAGATGCAATCAGTTAATATACAAAAAATAATAATTGCCTAACATAATGTGGCACATTAAATTGTGTTAGGGGAGTCACTATGTCCTACGTGAGTCCTTTTCCCCCAAACTTGCCAGGCATTTTGACTATTGGTGAAATATATTTATTTCATAGAAATATATTTAGACATGACACAAAACATTGGGAACATCCTGCTAATGTTGAGCTGCATCCCCTGCAGCCCATTTTTCTGATAGGTATGCCCACTTCTCTAGAGCCCTAAAATCTACACCCACCACCTACCTAGTGAATCAGTTTGATTGGTGAAATCATTAAGGGGGCATGGACTTCACATCAAGTCACCTGGCAACACATCAGGCCCTCAGTGGGTCCATTGGCAGACCTCTCAAAGTTACCTTTTTAAAAATGTGGCATGAGGCATAGGCATAGGCTTCGATGGCTGCAATAATAACACAGCATGTGAGTGGGATGAAACACGCACAGCATCATCAACTGTGTGAGTGTTAGTGTGTTTGGGGATACATAGGCATAAACAAGGTAGCGGCAACTCATGTCTTACGATAAGGTGACTTAAATGCATATCAGTGCGTGAGAATATCCAAAATCAGATCATAACTTTGTTGCTCTGACTGTATCAACATGTGCCAGGAACTGAGAAAATACTATTAATACAGGTTTTTTGAAGTTGTGTTTCTGTACCTATTCATGTGTAGTAAAGACACAGTACTAGTGTTTGTGTGTCTATCTGTATGTCTGTTTAAATTATTTTCCCACGGTCCTGGCTGTTTTCTATTGCATTGCATTTTATGCACAACCAGCCCCACATCAAAGTGAACTGTGCCCGCGAGGACATATTTAAAAATCAATGTAGCTAAAAATTGTATATCATTCACTGGCATCTGACTCAGCACACACACCTAAACACACTTGAGCGTTCACAGATTCAATATCAGTTACAACTCTCCGACAAAAAGCCACGTTACTCACTGATCTCTGTGTGAGCAGCGACAGTGACTCAATAGCTCTGCTGTTACAGAATCAAACTAACACATGGCCCTACATGTTTCATCATTTTCCACAGGTCACCATCTGTGATCTCTCATGGTCACAATGTTTGAATTACATCTCCGCATCACAGGATCTTCAAAGGGAGGTGGAACACAAATAAATACTCACCCACTGAATTTTGACTCTAATATGATGAGATTTACTTTATTTGATTTGTAATTACAAGTGAGTTTTCAATGTCTTTGATTTCAGAATAATTGATCATTGGCTTCTAACATTATGATTGTATTGATGTTATTATCATTCAAATCAAGTTTTCTAAAAATTACGTTTACTTACAATCATTTTGGAAAAACAAAGTGCAGGCTACAAAAACGCTTAGTGTGGAGTTAGTGTTGGGTTTAGGTAAAGGTATTGTTTTGTCATGCTTCAAGTCAGCATTCACAGTTTTAACCAAGACAGAGATCTTTTCATAACCTTAAACAGTTTTTTTATTGGTCACATGGGTGCAGCGTAAAAAACCTGTAATCAGAACACTGACATATTATCATCTTTAAAAGTTGAAATGTTGAAGTTGTTAGCAAATATTTGCTTATTTATGGAGCAACATAATCATTAGTTTGGAGTTAAACAGTAAATTGGGAGTTTTTAGCCACCTGATGAATGCATGTTGTTTTCAACTGCTTAATGCTCCACTATTTTTACCAGCTAGGCGCTAACTTTGCCTGTCTGCCAGACAAGTAGCATACGGTGAGTTTTTCTAGCTTCTTCAATTAAAATAGCTGCCTGCTGTGGCTGGAAACAACACTGACAAAACCAGTAAAATTGTGATCTGTAAAACCAAAACACTGACCTGAAAGGCGCTCTGTAGAACTAAGGGGAGCTGAGTTGGGTGATAAACCTTTTGTCACTACAAGTGACCCCTTTCATATTACACATAGTAGTTTTATGAATTGTTAATGTAAAAATGTTGATTTTAGCAGCTTTAATCAAGAGCTTTAAGTTACATAAACGTGACTTTAACAATATGTTGAAAATTAGCAGGATATAATGTGAAGTTTGTTCAAGTACCTTCAATTCTCTAAATGCCTGAGTGAAAACGGCAATGGGTCATGATATTCTGACTGACCAGAGTCAGATTAATATAGATGTCAGGATATACACTATGTAACAGCTTCTGTTAAAAGGTCTGTGTCTCAAACTGAGAAGAACAGAAGTTATTTTACAACATGTTGCTTTGAAGTCTTACTCTTAATGTCTGTGTAGTTAGTTGCAAACTAGAAGAATAAACGGCCACATTGTTCTTATAAACCTGATCTATTTGCTGGATTACAGATAGGGCCACTTTACAAACATTAAATTGCCCACTAATTTAAACTTGTATTGAGCCAGAATGGAGCTCAGCCTTCCTTATTTGTCTGCAAGCATACTTTTTACCATTGATTTAAGAGTCACAAACTTTACATATTAGCACTTGGTTTTCCTCATATTGCTTTTGTGATTGTTAAGGGCTATTGGTTAGAAGCTACAAAGAAGGATATAACATAGAAGACAAGCAAACGGAGGTGTCAGAGGAGTGCTACGGCTGCACCCTCTAGTTGGCTGATAATACTGTGAAGGCAATCCTGAAAACAAAGTGTCAGTACGAGGCATTTCTTAGCCTTTTAAGATTGTTATTATTGTTATCATATTTTCCCTAAAGATAGTCTGCTAAGCACACACTGCAATTTCTTTTCTCTAGTGATATGCTTCATGTACACACAGTTACTCACACTCGCCTTGCACAAACAAAATGTTCAAATTGTTGCTCATGAAGTTGCCCATCTCAGAGGGATCTCGATAATGGCTATTCATTTGATTTTCATACCTGAATAATCCCAGCTGATTTCAGGAGTTTGCACCACCATCCTTTTTCACTAGCTTGTCTGACCTTTAGCCTGCCCAACCTTTACGGCATGATCACACAGCATCCTTAAAAGGTACTGCAGCATTTCCATCAGACCACCCCAGCCTCCAGCAACATCAATTCCACTCATGTATAGTATACCCAAGAGGGGGGTTATACTGTTCCCTGCGTGTTTATTTATATAAACCTATTATACTTATCATCCACCGCAGTGTGAAGCCTATACGAGTGGAGCCATTAGTCTAACTGCATTACCATTTAACGGCAGGATATCCGACATATTACTTGAAAGATTCCTAGCCTAGCAAAACACATTATATTAACTATAAAACAGAGCTTTGTTATCGCTACACAGTCTAATTGTTTATACCAACGAGACTATTGTTTTGACACTGATAGGGCCCTAACTCTATTATTGGATGGGTTGCTATCACATATCAAATCAATGCTGTATATTATATAGCAAATTGTGCAAGATAAAGATGGCAGGAGCACTGTAAGATGATATTTGACTAGAATAATGTATCACCTACACAACACTCACTGGATCAAAGCACCACTGGATGCCCTTGAATGTTCCGATTAATTTCTTACTGCCTGTCAAACAGAGCAGGCAGAGCTTTATGTGCCACAAATTAGTTTCCTATTTACACATCCAATTTCAATTCAATTCAATTTTATTTATATAGCGCCATATCATAACAAAGTTATCTCAGGGCACTCAATCACATCGAGCCGGTCTAGACCAACTTCCACACACACAAAGACCCAACGATCCCACCATGAGCAGAACTAGGCGACAATGGCAAGGAAAAACTCCCTTTTAACAGGTAGAAACCTCGAGCAGAACCAGGCTCTAGGTGGGCGGTCACCTGCCTCGA
>JAVQJL010078822.1:0-35339 GCA_036024295.1 Nannoperca obscura
CAGGCAGGGGGGTGGCTCTGTATGCATCCTTCACGTTTGCATACATCAGGTCTAGAGTCCTCTTCCCCCTGGTGTTACAGTCCACATACTGGTGAAAAGCAGCCAGTGTATTGTCCAGAGTGACATGATTAAAGTCCCCAGAGATTAGCACGAGAGCCTCAGGATGCTGTGTTTGTACTTTAGCCACAGCGCTGTGGATGACGTCACACGCAGCCTCCGCGTCGGTGCGCAGGGGAATGTAAACAACAAACACAATGGCGTGGCTGAACTCTCTAGGCAAGTAATAGGGACGTAGACTTACAGCCAGGAGTTCAATATCCCTGCAGCAGGTGGAGATCTTAATGTTCACATGCCCAGGATTGCACCACCGTTTGTTCACATACAGTGCGAGTCCCCCTCCTTTGCGCTTCCCACAGGCTTTCGTGTCTCTATCCGCCCTGACTGTGCTGAAGTCCGGTAGCTCCACGTTAGCATCTGGGGTGCTAGCTGTTAGCCACGTTTCAGTGAGACACAGTATACTGCACTCTCTGAAAGTCTTTAGGTTCTTTGTCAGCGCAGCCAGTTCGTCGATCTTATTCGGTAGTGAGTTCACGTTTCCCATGATCATCGAAGGTACCGGGGGCTTGAATCTCCACTTCTTTGCTAGCCGCTTAGCTTTAAGCATAGCGCCGGCCCTGCAGCCCCGGTACGGCTTCCTTACGTCCACAGGTAAACACGGAATCACACCGATGCGGGACTTTGCTCTCAGAGCGTATAAAAAGTTGCTCGAGTAAACGAGTTTCGGGGTTGAAGAATCCATATCCATAGGATAGAATAATACGTTTCCAAGAAACCAAGAAAGAAGAAGAAAAAGAGCCAAAGTGCGAGATCACACGGAGCTGCTAGAGAGGCTGCCACTCGCGTCGGCGCCGGATATATAGTACTATGATTAGTTGCAATAATCCAGCCTAGACTTAACAAATGCATGGACTAGTTTTTCTACATATTTTTGAGACAGGATTTGCCTGATTTTTGCAATGTTATGTTGGTGAAAGAAGGCAGTCTTAGAAGTTTGTTTTATGTGAGAGTTAAAGGACATATCCTGATCAAAGATAACCAGGAGCCAGGGCAATGCCATCTAGAGAAACTATATCTTTAGATAGTTTGTTTCGGAGGTGTTCCGGGCCGTGTACAATAACTTGTCTGAGTTTAACACAAGAAAATTGCAGGACATCCAGGTTTTTATGTCCTTGAGGCTTGAAGTTTAGCTAATTGATTAGTTTTGTCTGGCTTGATCGATAAATATAATTGCGTATCATCTGCATAACAATGAAAATTTATGGAGTGCTTCCTAATAATATTGCCCAACAGCCCATATACAGTAGATAGATAGGTACAACCAACAGGCCATATATAGTAACAACCAACAACCAACAGGCCATATACAGTAGATATATAGTAAAAACCCATTAGGGTCATTTTAGAAGGAGTTCATGTTATTTTAAGAGCGACTTTAAACCTTCTCAAAAGAACTGACTTAAACCTGATCATTATTATAAATCTATGTTCTGTAGCCTTAGGGTACAAAAGGTCACATGTATATGGAAGGGTTAACACAGATATAGACAGACAAGCATTCACACTCCCATCCACACCTACGGATCATTACCTGTGCACCCATGCATGCACAGGGAGAACATTCAAACTCCACCCAGTACTGGCCAGTCGATTCAAACCCACACTTCTGTTGCTGTGTGGTCAAAGTGGTAACCACTGAGCGTGTTGCTGTGCTTATTTAATATTTCCTTTTTTATTTAATGCCTTCTTCTTCTATGGACAATACAGTGTGGACCTATCTCACACCAGTGCATGTATAGCCTAAGCTGGTTTGCATCCTACATGGGCCTTGAGAAAAATAGAGAAAAGCTAAAAGTTGTATTTTGTAAAGAACAAGCAACACCGATCTTGTTGTTGCGACCCTTGTCACTATTGGATTGTTGCTCTTGTCATGGGAAATGAAAAGCTACAGGAGCAGAACAACACTTCTGAACTATGGAACTCAAGTAATTTAGTATTGCACTTCCATAAAGTTGGACTCACAAGAGACAGTTTAAAAAAAAAGAATGATCCCAATCTGTGCAGCAGGGGCAGAGATGTTCTGACTTGTAGTCTTGAGTGTGGGTCAAGTGCCCAGATCCAACATTTCCCATAATGCAACCAATAGCATGTTTTCATTAGACCCTCCTTGCCTGGTTTATGCCCACATATCACCAAACTTCACCTCCATGCTTTCTACCAATAAAGGGACTTAAGTGCAGTTGCCTTAGTGTCTGCGTGGCCAGTTTATATAACTCAGTATAGACAGGAGGAATGATTACAGTGACAGGGATGTAAGCTGGAAAGAATGTGAACCTATCCTCTAAATAAATGTAATCAAGAAATACAGTAAAATATATTAACTGTGAAATAGAAACAGACTTTTAAATGTGGTTTCATCTTAATCAGTTACATTGTTCATGCTCTGTTTAATTTTACCCAGTGACAGTTATGTCATAATATCACCATACCCCCGCCTCATCACCTTTCAGACAATCACATGTCAAAAGCCTCTTGGCAGGCTAGTTCCTGTTAGCAAGAGTGCCCAAAGAGAGACAGAGGCATATTGTCCTCTGTCTGCTCTGTGTGATGGGCCTGTCCTCTGGGGGACATCTGTGGAAGCAATGCCACTGAGTGAATTCTAAATGAAGCAGCTACCCACTGTCGCACAAGCTTTGTCATAACATGAAGCGACTCTATGAAGTAGCCTACATGTCACTGGAGAAAATGCTAATATGACACAAAAACAGACTTTTTAAAAAGTAGACTTTGAAACAAAAACAAGTGTCAAAATCAAGCTAACTCATATAGCAACTCCATAGCACCTGTTGCAATGAAAATAATTTCCCTTTGGTTTAATATATATTAAATATATATATAAGACCAGCCCAGTTCCCTTAATTTAGTAATCTACACAGCAAAAAGTCCAGTGTTGAATTAACTCCCACAGAGTTGAATTCAACCCTTTTTGAGGGTTTATATAGCTCCACACTCTGTAGAGTTAAATCAACACTTTTGAAATAGTTCATTGTACATTAAAACATCGTGAATGCAGGTACAATGTACAATTTCTCATCTAAAACACAGTACAACCTTTGAATATCAAATGGCTTGTGAAATTTGGTCTCATATTTTAAAATATACATCTTTCTGTAGTACTTACAACTCTGAATGCATGACGATGGTCATCAAAATTCTCTGACCAGTCCAAGCAACAAACAAAAGCTTTGTATAGCATTTATTCTCCAAAACTGTTTGGTTGCACGTTTATGTTTTTCAGTAAGTTTGACTTACAGTGTAAAGCTGCTTGACACAAAGAAAAACTAGCAGATTCCTCTCAATGCCTCCAACCGAAAAAGTGAGACTCCCCGCCACCTGGCTGGGAGGGGCTTAATTTTGAAATGGCCTCTCTACAGAGTTAAAGTAACACTGACGTGATCAACTCTGTCAAATAACTCCAACACTGAGCACCATTTAACCCATAATGTGTCAGAAGTACACTTCCAGAGTTGAATTCAACTCTGAAATGTTTAACTCTGAAATTTCAACACTTCAATTTTTGCTGTGTATAGTACACAGTTTCATATTGTTGGTCAGCATTCAGCTCTAGTGGAGTAATTGGAAGTTTATATAAGTTTGTACAGAGCCATTTACACACAAGGTAAAGTGCTGTACAGGGACATAGAAGCACATTAAACACTATACATTAATTACATTTTAAAAAGCTAATGCAAATAATCCAACCCATAGACCAGCAACAAGCACTCTGATTGGCGAGCATGTGTGGGGTCAGGCCAATCAGAGTTTTAAAGCAGCAGAAAAGTTGTTGCTGTTTTGATTTGAATTTTATTTTTTTCTCAATATTTCATCATTTGGTAAATGAGGTGGGACAAAAATCCATGCTAAAATGAAATATGATTGGCACACATAAGTTAAAAAAAAGGAACATTTAAAGCCTTTCACTATTTCAATTTAAATGCATTATATAAAGACAGAATAAGAAAGATTCACTGATTTATCAGATTTATTTTCCATTTTTTAAATTTTTGTTTGGTTTTTGTTTAGTTAAATTGTTAATACATCATTTAAAAGTACATGTATTTGATTCATTTGGAATAGCTTTTTTAAACACTGTAAATGTTCATGATTTCCATAATTTTTCAAGACCAAATTCTTCAAAAACCATTCTGCCAATTTTGTCTGCCTGTGGTGGTGTTGTTGAGGATGTGCCAGTAGGTGGGGATCTGTGCTCATGTTTGCTCTGCTTGCAGTGAGATGCCTCACCTCTTGATGATCTCAAATCAATATTTTTAAAAGGCAATAATCTGTGTGATGCATTTCCTGTAATATTCTGACTTTGGAGGAGAACTCAGCAGCAAATGTTCATTCCTCTGTGAGGATTTCCTCCAGGTGTCTGCAGAATAAAAGTTGCTGTATTTCTTTACACCCCCAACCGGGAACATCAATACAGACTGGAGAGCATAAATACAACATCATGACACTCAATCTAGACATCTTGGGCTGCACTTTCACTTTCATCACACAAAAATTCTGAATGAGTCCTGAGATGTTGATAACTCAGCCACAATATAAATCTGATAAAGGTTTGTTGAAATGATATTTACTGCTGTCTGTGGTGTCACTGTTTTAAGATTAGTAGATTAGCATTGTTGACAGGAATCAAAAGTTTGACATGGTGGGTGAGTGATACCGTTGCTAAGAAAGAGAATGGGTCATGTGAAATTTTTCATGTCAGAATTCTGAATTTAATGTCAAAACGAAACAAAACTTCACACAGGGCCCTAATCCTCTTTTGTACTTACAGCAGTATGTGCATGTTTTTTTTGGTTCTTCTTAAGAAGACTTACATCCTCTCGTGTGTTTCCTGTTTTTTTCTGACAAACTTTCTGATTTGAGTTCTTACATTTCAACTGAGGACCCTTTACTGGAACACACAAACAAGTAACAAGTCCAATAAATAAGTAATACAAAAATACAATCAGTTTTAACAGCTGTTTTCTGTTTTTCTGTTTTATTTGTCCATCAATTTACATTATCTCACTAAAGTCTCCACTTATGCTGCCGTCATCTTGATGACCTGTTTCGAACAGCTCGGATAACCTGAATGGAAACAAAACAGCACAGAATGATTTAGTTTAGTGAGTTACTCAACTGGAAAGAAGGTGCAGAGATGTTAGAGGAAATGAGCTCACCTACGGTCTGTCTAAAAACCATGACTAAATCAACAGGATGAGGGGGTTTTACAGTAAATGTAAAAGCACAAAATCACCAATAATTTTATATAATTTTCAATGCCACATGAAATAATCCAAGGTTTTATGATAACACATCTGATCATGCGCATTTCCTTTAAAAAAAAATACACTCCATGGCCACTTTATTATGTAAACCTACACAATACAACATCTCAGCCACGAAGATAATAATGTTCTGTTTTTGTTGACAGTGTCAGCATGCAAATAGTCAGCTTGAAACAATAATGTGTGTCTGTGTCAGTTAGGTTTTCCCAATGCTATTCTTTACTAGTCCACCAGATGCCCTCAGACTTTCCCTCTTTTTTTCATCACCTGACTACTGGTCACCTGAACTTCCCCACCTGTACCTCATTCCCTATCAATTTTGTCTACATATACTGATTAATTTCCTTTGCTCCCTGTTAGATTGTAAAGTTAAGTTGTTATGTGCTACATGTTTTTGTGTTTCTTTTACCTGTCATTTGTTGAACCTGTTACCTGCATGTTTTGGACTGCTAGATAATTTGACTTCTGATTCTTGCCTGCTTCTAGTGTGTCTGCATTTGGGTCCTATTCCCAGTGTTCTTTGTTTCCCTGCTAGAACCAGTTGTGACCTTCTGATGCTTTTTCCACAAAGAGAAATATATATTTTCCACATTAAAATCTCAAAAAGGCATCTACTCCTCCTCATAGTTCATTAGAAATTCCAAATTCTATGAATATGTAAATTCTGTTAATTTCTAAAGTTTTACTGCTGCAAGATGTCTCCTACTTTACCGTGAAGTCTAGTCTCAGTGTATGGGCATTGGCAGCTTCAGGTTTCACATCACAATTGTATGAGTTGAATATAGAACCAGGATTTGCTACCAAACTATTTGTGATGTCACAAATCATGCTTGTAGGCCCTGCCCATTAAAATGAGATTTTCACTGAGCACACAGAAACTTTCCACTTTCAGCAGATGAATGTGAAAACATCTTTCTAGTGTACAGTGAAGCTCAAACATTCAACTGGATGAACAAGACGAAAAACAGATTTGAGTGGAGGGAAAGTTTAACTACTGGCCGCAATATATTGAGATGTGTTTCTAATACCCCCCCCCCCCCCATGTTGGCAAATTGGTGGGCAAAACATTAAAACACCTCAACATAATGTAGTCCAGTTCAACACCACTGCAAACTACAGCCTCAAAAATAAACATATAGTTACTTTCAAACCTCTCTGACAGTGACAATCAAAATCAAAATTATTATCTTTGTAAAGGTAGAATATATGACACCAAAGAACATGACGACACTTCCAGGTCAAATCACACAGATTATACTCACCTCGGTTTGAGAATCAAAGAGAGAAATACCCTATTGATCAATCAAATGGTGTTACATGATTGTTTATGCAGCGCAAAACTTGTACTTCACAATTCTTTCTTCACTTGGCCACTAATCAGATCTCACTTTTACAAAGCCTGCGCGCCCTGAGATATGGACCTGAATGGTCTCAAATTAGTTATGTCTTCACTCCATTCTTCTGAAATTGATTGAGATCCATATCTCTGCTTGACCGTTGACTTTCTCAAACATGTGGTTGGTAAATAAAGGCAATAAGAGTTTGGAGTGATTTGCTTCTCATCTGCTAGTTAAATGAGTCTTAGTTAGAAAGGAAAACATGTTGTTTCCTCTGCACCTGTCTCTGTGGTGTCCCTCAAGGCTCCATTTTAGGCCATATTTAATTTTATGATTCTGTGGAGGTGTAACAGGCACAGTGTGATGTAAAGTGTTGCTGATTAGTTAATTGTTGATGCTCCCGTTTGATTTAATGAGTGACGTGTGCAGCTGTGTTTGGTGCAGAGAGTTAGAGCTAGCTGCATTAGGGACGGGGGTATATAGTTTTTCTACTGTGTGACTATGTAATTTAAAACTTTTCAGTAATCGTTTTTGAAACTGAATTACATCTCCTGTTGTACAGGTCAGACTTAAGTTACTGTGTCTACAGCTGGTATGAGGCTTACTTTGACATTTGGACGGAAAGCTACTACAGGAAGCATATATAATTAATAATTGTTTAGCATGTTTTTATCTCCTTGGGACTTGATTACTGTGTTTCTCTTTACTTTTATCATCTATCTGTAAAGTACTTAGGTCACATGCTCGATAAATAAATTGACCATGTTTGCTTCATAACCTCTAACAAATCCATACAGTGCGTGCAGATAAATAGAGTTTATTTACCCAAATGCTGATTAGGGATAAAATGATTTTGGCAAGCCCCACCGCCACATAGCCTATAATGCTCCACATGACTGGCAGGTCCTCAGCTTGGTTATGGCAGAGCAGGTTGGAATGAGTCATGTTCAACACATATGGCATTGTTGTAAGGTCAGCCTGGGTCACACAAACTGTAATTAGATAAAGTAAAACACAAAAAATTGATGAAATCAGTGCATAAATAAAATATTTCCGTCCAGCCTGGTAGAAATCTATCACGGCAATAACTGCTGTTTGATCCATGTAACTCATCAATGATTAAACAGTATTTTTTCAAAAAGTTTGAGGGACAATTTTACAAAATGTCCATTCTACAATTTTCAGTTTTTACCTGAAATATTATTTTATCAAGCAGAGTTAACATTTGTTCATTGGAAAACTTTTTTAACGTTTGAAAATGCTTAAACACAAGGAAAATGTGTGTGTGTTTTGAGGTGAAAGATAAACTGAAAATGCGTTTCCTGATTTTTGATGTGGTTCTGCACGTTGACTATTTGCAGAAATTAGGTTAAAGTAGACAAGCTGGGCTCATAAACTTCTTTTTGTCAGATGAAATTAAAATATAATGTTGATTTGTCTGTCAGACTACTTAAATAAGATACATTTTAAATATAAATACATATTATAAGGTTCTCAATTTTGATGCATCTTCAAAACCTGTAACCTAAAACTTCAAACATACTTTTGAGCACTAGTCATTTAACCCTCTATTCATATCATATTGGATATATATTGTCAAATGTAACCATGCCTTATATATGGCACATGTTTTAAACTGTTCAACAGAATTAAATGAATTGATTTATTTACAGGTCTTGAAGCAGGGAACTGAAAAACTGGTTGATATACATGTACCAACAATAAATACTTATAGACTTTAAATAATTTTGCAACTAGCATACTGTATCCTGCAAATGATCTAATGTCAAATAAAATAACCTGTTTCATTTGTAGCTGCCGTTAACATCTTGTCACTGCATTTGAAATCAAACATTTTGAGATTATATGTAAAAACAACTATCCAGATATTTGTGCTGTAATCGAGTAAGTGAAGCATCATATATTCTGCTAATCTCATATATTTCCCATGGTAGAAATTAAATTCAAAGCTTACCATTAACCGTTAGAACGACGCAGCAATTCTTATTTTGATGCCCTACATTTGCACTCATCACACACTCGTAGGTGCCTGAATCTTCAGGTGTCACTCTGTGGAGCAACAGACTGTGTTTTTCTCCAAAACTGGCATTGCGATGGGAGCTGTAGATCTGCGTGGCCTTGTCGTGTTTGCCTCTCCTGATAATGCCAGATTTCTTCTGGTTGATAAGCTGTTCAGCAAATAATAAACAGTATTTTTAGGCTTCATTTTTATACATCCATATAAAGTGAAATGCAAGTCACTGACACACAAGATTAAAGTGAATTAAGCTAAACAAACTATTTAGCTTATATTTAGCAACATTTACATTTTAATGGGTGAAATGGGAGACTCACCTTGTACCATGCCACTGAGAGGAAATCCATGCTGTCAATGTCAAAATCTAGACACTTCAGTTGGACATCTTCATTGCAGTTTGCATTCATTTCAGTCTGACTCTGGGTTGTGTAAAGCACCAACAGCAGCTGATATAATCAAACCCCGGTGTTAAGAGAAGTACTTTAAATTAGTGTGCATATCATCAATTAATACTTTTGTTTTACAGAAATGTTTGTCTAGTGGTTGAAATCATCAAAGAAAATATTAATAATGTTTCAAGCTTGACTTTAAATAAAGAATTAACTCACCTCAATGAATAATATTGTCTGAAACATCTTTTACACTTCTTCACCTGAGTTAGTTGTAACAAGTGATGTTTTTTGTTGTTTCACTTCTCTTTTGGTCTCAGTTTCCTGTTAAAGGAAACTATTACATGGGGTATTTATTGAGTCACATGTGCCACCATGTGGTGCTACAGCATTATTACTCTACTACTAAGTTATATTCATATAGTATTTTAAAGAACAACAAAACATTTAAGTTTTGGGTCACTTCCTTAACACTTCCCTCCGCCAATTTTTCACAGGAAGTTTTGATTTCATTTCAGTTTTTTGTACAGTGAAAACAGTGAAACACCTTTTCATATAGAGCAGGTCTAGATTTACTCTTTATATTTACAAAGACCCAACAATTTCCACTAGGCGACAATGGCAAGGAAAAACTCGCTTTTAACAGGTAGAAACTTCGAGCAGAACCAGGAGTAAGGAGAACACACTCATAAAGTACAGTTCTACATAGAGATGTAAAGTAATAGCTGTGATAATGATATTGATGTTAGTAGTAATAAAAATAATACTAATAGTAATGTAATAGTAATCCTAATAATGAGAGCAAAAACAATAATGGCAACAGTGGCTGTTGAGCAGGAACACGGGGCAGCAGGTGCAACCATAGATCCAGATTCTACAGCTCTGGAGACAGCAATACCTACGGGAAGAAGTTGAGTTAGTAACAAGCATTAATGGGATATGAGTGTGTACAGATGGAGAGGGAGAGAGAGGAGAGAGGAGCTCAATGCATCATGGGAAGTTTGAAGTTCAGTGTACTGTGTACAGTGTGTGATGCTACCCCCTGCTTCTGATGAGTGGCCGTCACCGCCGCCCTCTACTGATGAGTGGCCGCCCTCTGCTTCTGCTCCACTGCCTCTTCGAACCCCGGGCCTCTGCAGCCTCCGTTTCCTCCAGTCCTTCCGCCAGAGCGGTGTCAGCATCGCCGCCAGCCTCCAGTCCATCCACCGGAGCGGCCCCTTCGTCGCTACCGGTCTCCAGTCTGCCCGCCGGGCCCCGGAGACCGAAGAGGCAGCCTCCGTTTCCTCCAGTCCATCTGCCAGAGCGGCTCCAGGGTCACTGCCAGTCATCAGCCCGCCCGCCAGGGCCTCTGCAGGGTCTCCGGCAGTTTCCAGCCCATCCCCTGGAGCGTCTGGTCCTCGCGTCTGATCCCATCCGGACTGCCCCCCTGAGCGGCCTTCCATGTCTGGTCTTCGTGCCTGGTCCTGTCCGGGCCACCCTCCCGAGCGGCCTTCCACATGTGGTCATCGTGCTTGGTCCCGTCCAGGCTGCCCCCCTGAGCGGCCTTCCACGTCTGGTCTTCGTGTCTGGTCCATCCCGGGCCGCCCCCTTGAGCGGCCTTCCACGTCTGGTCCTCGTGTCTGGTCCTGTCCGGGCCGCCTTCCTGAGCGGTCTTCTATGTCTGGTCTTCATGCCTGGTCCCGTCCGGGCCATTCTCTCGAGCGGCTTTCCGCGTCTGGTCTTCGTGCCTGGTTACGTCAGCCTTCCACGTCTGGTCTTTGTGCCTGATCCCGCCTGGGCCACCCTCCCCGACGGCCTTCCATGCCTGGTCTTCGTGCCTGGTCCTGATGACCACATGTGGAAGGCCCCCCTCCCGAGCGGCCTTCCACATGTGGTCATCGTGCCTGGTCCCGTCCGGGCTGACCCCCTGAGCGGTCTTCCACGTCTGGTCTTCGTGCCTGGTTCCGTCGGGGCCGCCCCGCTGAGCCGCCTTCCATGTCTGGTCTTCGTGCCTGGTCCCATCTGGGCCGTCCTCCTGAGCGGCTTTCCACATCTGGTTTTTGTGCCTGGTTTTGTCGGCCTTCCACGTCTGGTCTTTGTGCCTGGTTCTGCCTGGGCCACCCTCCCCGGCGGCCTTCCATGCCTGGTCTTCGTGCCTGGTCCTGTCCGGGCCGCCCCCCTGAGCGGTCTTCCACGTCTGGTCTTTGTGTCTGGTCCTGTCCGGGCCGCCTTCCTGAGCGGTCTTCTATGTCTAGTCTTCGTGCCTGGTCCTGTCTGGGCCGCCCCCCTGAGCGGCCTTCCACTGTTGGTCTTAATGCCTGGTCCTGTCCCAGCCACCCTCCTGAGCGGCTATCTACCTCTGGTCTTTGTGCCTGTTTCCCCACAGTCCGTCTCCCGCAGCGGCTCCTTCGTCGCTGCCAGCATCAAGGCCTTTGTCCAGGCTGTTCCCCCGAGTAGTCCTTGGCCCTGAACTATCTTCGGAGCCTGGTTTCTGGTTGAACTGACTCCTTCGGCCTGTCTCCGGGACCCTGCCGCCCGCCCTGGTTGGTGTGGTTTGGTGGTTATGGTCGTCTGGGATCCACCCTTAAGGGGGGGGTTCTGTCACTGTTTTGGCACTTTATCCACTTCCTGTTTTATTATGAAATTCCGTGTCTGTGTCTCCTTTTGCCTTCCTGTCTTTGTCTGAGTCCCTCCTTAGTTTGATTACACTCACCTGTGTCTCGTCGCTCACCTGTGTCTCATCCCCTTGTTTGCCTTCCTTATTTATTATGGTCCCTTCCCTTTGTCTCTTGTTGGATCATTGTCTTTATATAATAATACACAACACACTAAAAGATTGCAGCAAGTAAGAATAAAGATAAGTTCAAGTACAGGATAATAAAAAATGTTGAATTCAAATGAATGTGAGTATCCATCCAGTTTATGGTGTATTTGAAAAAATGGTTATTTCACAAAAGATAAATGAAATTATTGCAAAGTGGAAATATTTTACTTAGTTGGTCAGTGAGATGTTTCTCCAAGAGACTGACCGTCTTACATGCTGTAGGCTCACATCAATCACACACACGCACACATACACACTATTATGGGGCAAGCTCATCCTGTTGTTTTCATTGCAGGGAACTTCCCATTGTCTCCCTTCAAGCATATTATTTGTATGTGTCGCTCTTGTTGACAAAGGAGGTCAATATATGGTTATTAATAGCAGACTGGCTTTATGGAAAAAGAGAAGAGTGAGGTCTTTGGATTCCACCATCTGCATTAAACAATGCCTCATTCAGCAGCAGCTGGCACATAGAAATGTACTAATGTTACTGCAGAACATCAGTGGAAATGAGGATTTTTGTTTTTGTCCGCTTCCTATTGGACACCAGTAACTGCAGCTGTGAGCAGTTTTAGATTTATGACAGCGGGTTAATCACAGCATGAGAAATAAACAGAAAATACAAAAGCATTATACTCCATATTTATTAAATACCTCTCACTTGTTGGCCACTGCAGGTGTTCTGATATTCCAGTGCTGTGTTTAGTTAAACATCTTAATGAAGCACGAGGGGATTTTACAGTTATATAAACTATGTGTTGTAAGGAAATGGTGAGGTTTTAAACTTCTGTGTCAAATACTGCTGAAGCTTCGTCATCAAAGTTGTAATTCTCAGAAGGTTTAATTGTTTGTGTAAATGTGAGCAAGTGCACATGTGATGTGTGTATGTATGTGTTTGATTCTGGCTCTCAGTGTTGTAGTAAAGGGTGTTGCACGCCATAGTAAATCCCAGAGGTTGTTAGCACGCCCAGCTGCTGGTGTAGGTCTCCATGTTTCTGTCAGCGAGGTTGTTCACTGCACACTCTTTAGCCTCTGATTGAGGAAATCCTCTGACTGTTTGCTCTGTTTGCTGAAATGAAACATCCCAATGGTTCCGCCATCTCTCCCACAGGTCCTGTACACAGAGACTTTCCCATGAAGGCCGTGCATGTTTACTGGGGTTTGACACATATATGGCTCTTTGATTGGCTGTAACAGCACCAATGTTTCGGTGCTGGAGAGCCTGATAGATTATATTTTTAGTTTATTTTAGCTAGTTTTTAATTTAACCCAGAATTGTATTGTTGTATTGTTAGAAGGAAAATTTGCTAAAATGGTAAATTAAAAATCTAGTAACAACAAAACGCTAAACTGGATCCAAAATATATCAAATCCTTCTTAGTTCAGTTAATAAAGATCTTTATGGTCCCACAAGAAGTGCTTGTACTATACACACAACTGCAATATTAAGAATAGTGATGATAAAGGCGAAACAAGAGGCAGTTTATGGTATATTAGAATCAAGAGCATTTATTACAGGGGATAAATTACTTTTTTTACCTGTTACACCTCATTTTTTGAGACCCTGACTAGGAGAGGAGCATTATTTAAAGAGAGGATGGTTCAGATTTGTTATAAAGGCTTTTCGTGTGATTTGTCAGTTAAAAATGTTCGCTCACCAGTGATTTTAATTTGATTCTGTAATAAATCTGTAAAATAACACCACCAGCTTTCTGTCAATATTAAAAACATATTCCCTCCTCAAACAATAGTTGCCCTTTCTTGCATGTTGCCACCACACCAACCACCACAACAAGTACTTATAGGTAATTACTCGCTCTTTAAAGCAAAATTAATGTTGTAAAAGAAGCTCTGGAAAACACTACTACCTTAAAATGAAAAATCACTTGACAAAAAATCTCAAAGTGATGAAACTACAGAAAATGATCACCCGACTCTGCAGCTCCCCTCGACTTTAAGAAGCTTTATAGCACCTTTTAGCTCAAAGTCAGCTGTCTTCATTCTCTGGGGACCATGACTGGCTGTAAAAAATGTCATGTCATTAAATGCAATAGCTGTTGGGTTTGCCAATTCCAACTTTATAAGGCTATAGATAATATGTCTGTTTTGTGTTTACAGTTTGTTTCTGCTGCCCCCATGTGGCCTTAAAAAAGATATGGAATAAAATGGCAATTAACACATCTCAAAACTACATTAATAAATATATATGCAGTTACACTTGCTCGAGAGCTAAGAATATATAATTTCTTTTCCATGTTAGAGCTAATAATAGTTAATATATATTTGAGAGAACTGAGGCTGGAGCGCTGCATCACGATGCCTTTTCAATTGTTTGTTTAAGGAAGCAAAAAACCCTTTCAGTCTGTATTCCTGGATTCTCACCTATGCCTCTGGATTTTGGCAGGCTGCAGAATGCTGGAGGTTGATTGTCCGAGCCTGCAGCAGAACATGGCTGTCTTACGATGATCTGTATTGTTCCTTAATTTCTTCTCTGGGATTTCCTCTTGCCAGCGCCCCACACCCACCCATCCTATTCACTGTACAGCCCTCCATCATCCTCCCTCTGTCTGAAGGCCCTGCCAAACTCTCTGGCACATGAAAACAATTGTTCTTGTATGTTTGAGGAGACACAACCACACCACAGAAGCTTAGCTGACGGCCAGTCAGACAGACTTCCTCCTCCTCCTCCTTTTGGAAAAGTGGTCATGTTTAGTAAAATCGGAAGCGAGGTATCTCAGTCCCGAGCCACAAAGTGACTCAGAACCATTAATATCTTTGACATGGCGTTAGAGTGGGGGGGCAGCATCCCCAGCCAGTGAGGGTTTGAAACATGCTGAAACAGACTGTGAGAGCAATAAGCTATTAAAATATTAACATGTGCAGGTTTGTCTCTAACAAGAGCTCTCTGGCAAGACTACAAAATGCTGAAGGTAAGCACCCCTCTGGGAATCAGGACTGCGCTCGCAGATGAAGTTGAAAAAACACAAACGCTTTACATCCTTCCCGTTTCTGGTTCATCTATTTTAACTTTTTTTCCCTCTGTTGATGAGGCAAGAACAGGAACACGTTTGAGCCGTCAGAGCAGTGATTTGTGTTTAATCTGTAAAGATGTTTTTGTGCTTCTGAAATGTGACTGTTTCCTCTTCTCTTTGTTTACATCAATAACTGTTAGTCATTCAACATGAACAGGCTGAGATGTTACATTATGACAGTTTCTTCTACATTTATGCATGGATAACTCTCTCCAAAGGTAGAAACAATAACATTAATCTGCAGTCTGTAATGTATAATAAAATACTGATTCTCAATGGGACCATAAAGAAGACACATTTTACACTTTTTTTTGTTTTAAGGTTTACCCTGAAGTGACCTTTATTATACAAATAAACAATTGACCTTGATTGCTGTATGTGCATCACTCTGGCATCCAAATCCTGTACACACATATTCTGAAAATCATTATAAAATGTGTAGCTGCCATTTTATTTGGTATATTTTCAGCGTTAAATCCCACACTCTGAAAGTGAATATAATATAGTAATGTTTTATATTACTGTTACGGTTATTTACCCAAACTAAAATGTGGTATGGTTGTAAACTTAGTTTCATGCCACTGTTTGTTACAGGTTGTTCCTAACATGTGAATCCTTTGCAGTTTTCAATGACAAATGCATATTATTTTGTGCAACTAACAGTAAATGTGTGACAATTTGTTATCAATATTTTTGTTTGGATACGTATACAAAATAGCACTGGGTCAAAACAACCAATTGATGCTGGACATGGTGAACTAAGAATTGACCCATTGGTTGTTTATTGTGCTGGACAAATGGAAGGATGGCTTCTTAGCTTAATGTTTATTTACATAAAATTATAAGGGTGAGTTCAGGCTTCATCCTTCAAGGAGATGATATAATATAGCAGAAAAAAAGATCATTAAAGAGAAATAAGTGTTTTGTTCTTGTTGTTTTCTTTTTCTATCTAACACAGAACAACAAAGAATATTAGAGTCACATTTGATCTCAGGTCACAAAACTGGCAGAAGGAGGTGAACCAGCTGTCTGGCTTCATTTCATATCCTCTGAAATTCTTCCTGCACCAAATCTCTGTTGGGATAAAGAGATGCGAGCGTCCGAGGAAGAAGAAAAACTCACCAAAGTGAAAAAGTGTAAACCTTTGCAGTGATCCCCAGGTGAATCCTCTCCTGTCAGACATGTTAAACAGATCCACACTGATCTTATATGCTCTTCTGATGGTCTCTGCCATTAATTTGTTACCTGTCATGTTGAAAAAAAAGTCTCCTTCCGAAATGTGTTTAAACTCACTATTTGGTTTGCTCAAGCTACAAAGCACCACCAGAGAGCTGTACATCTGGGTCCCAGCGCCGGATGATGTCAAGACTGGCGCTGACCCAAAGCCTGTTGCACAGAGAGTTCTTCGGAAAGGTCGCCTGCACGTTGTTTTCCCTTCCTGTGCCTCCGTAACATCTTCCTGCCGGGGGGAGCCTCGGGGAGACATTTGAGGAGGCCAAGGCCCAGAGCATGGAGGACTTAGCACAGCAAATTCCAGTTAGCCTGACGGGGCTAGATGGGAGTGGTGGTGGCGGTGAGGGGAGCTCAGACCCCCAGCATGCACCTTTAACTGCTTCAAAATTCACTTTCCATGCAGCCTCCTGAGTCACCAGGGAGCCTACCCCCCCTCTGAAATTTTGAGGACTAAGTTTGCAGTCTGATTCAAAGCGATGCCAGACATGAACTTGGGGCTCAGCTGTCTGTGTCTGAGCTGCAATCTGCCTGTTAAAGCGATCACAGAGTGTCTTTTTAGGAGTGGAGAAGACAGAGAGAGGCCCACAGAGACTGGGCTGCGTTTGCTCGGCAGTCTGATTTCTCAGCAGTTATGAAATGTTTCCCAGTGAACGTGATCTGACTTTGCTCTGAAATGGCTCCATGCCATGTTGCAAGAGAATATAAAAGCAGACAATTAACTAAGTTGATTGTAAGAAAAAAAACAAAATCTTAATTATCTGTAATGATGATGATGATAGTAAGAGCCTGATTGTCAAATTCAACCTCTGCTGACACCTGAACTAATCCACTAATAAGAAATAAAATCACTGAAAGACAATTTACCTTCAGGATCAACACTATCATTATATTTACATGATTGCACATCAGTGGGGTTTCATGCCTGTGCTCCACCGTGACCTTCAACCTCTCACCCCATCTCTCCCTGTCCATCGGGCCCACAGCAGTGATTTATCCCTCTGACATACCAACAGCTGTGTTGGGGGCTCCGAGCAGAGTGAGGGCTACTATTTGCCGTGACTAATCGATAGCAGACTTCAAAAAAACACAAATCGTGAGAGTTGGAAAAAAAATACACACCAGTCGTTGACACCAGAAACCCTGAACCTTTGCGGCTGCTCTGCAGGCTTCACAAACAAGGTCTTGGCAACATTACTGGAAACAATGGAAATGTGTGTGAGAGACATCTTTCCTTAAAGACATAAAAGACATTTGACACCATCTCCACCATATCGTTGAGATATAATAGATATTTGCAAAAGAAGCTAAAGATAAATACATTGAGCATTTAGGTGTCAAACAAAGAAATTATGTTTCTTAAAGAAATTTAAGTTGTCAAATGTTGAGGGGAGTTTAGTTGAAACTCACAATTTTAAAAGCTGCAGCTGATCTTTTTGTTACATAATATGAGCACCTTTTTTATAAAATGCCCCCCAGCTTCAAACAAAGAACGTCTCAAGCGATCATCCCAGAAATAAACATTTTCTATTTTATCTCTTGTCAATTTCATCAATTTACTCTGCATGTCTCAGCCATTACCACCATCTGAAGCATATTTTGACATGACTTACTTCATTTTGTTTGACAGCTTTCATGTGTTACTTTATCAAAATCGGGAATCAGGAAAATAATCGCTTTTATTTTTATAAAATATATTTTATTTAAAACTTTTGGGCAAAAACAAAGGACAAAAACTCATAAGTTTCTAAACAAATGCACTGCATTTTTGAAAGGCTTATGCTTACATTTTTCAGTCAAGTATAAATAATCTCTTCTTTGGTTCCATCATTTGATCCAGCGTGTGCGTGTGTGTGTGTGTGTGTGTGTGTGTGTGTGTGTGTGGTATGTAACACCAGCTTTGACTCTTCCCTGAGAAAGTCTTTGAGGATTTTCAGGTTGCTAACAATTCACTGGTCTTCAGTCAGCGTCTCGTTCGCAGCGGACCCAGCCCTCGCATTTTAAAACAGTCTTTGCCATCCTTTATCTGGGAGAGAAAGGATATGTCTCAGTCATATAAACATTCAACAACATTTAATTTAACTGCACCAGAAGTCACTGCATTTCTTCTAGGGAAATAAAGATATAATTATTTCTACAAATCAACTACTTTCCAGCATCACCGTATGAAGTCAAATGCAAGAGGAAGCTACTAATTAAACTAACTGTATGTGGAATTTACAGCAAGCGCCAAAATATATCAAGTTTACGCACTACAAAGACAAAATAACACAAAATTGGTCACCACTGAAAGATAAGCAGCATTAGACGCAACCTTCTCAAGAAGCAAGATCAAGACAAAAACGTGTCTGTGCTCAGAGCCGATGAGCATGGTTCATGGTATCCTGCCACCTTGATATATTTAGCACGTTTAACGCACTGGTCTATTTCAGCTGCCCTGGGTGGATGTACAGTAAAACAGCCCAGTTACCACTTTTCTCTGGTTGCTCAAACAGAAGGTGCAGATGGTGCGCGGCTGCTGCGCCCCGCTCTCTCCTTGCGCATGAACCGGGCCGAGGCAGGGCTGTCCGTCAGCGACGCTGTCCCCGTGAAGCAGCACGTTAGCCAGATGTGAAATGTAGCTGGACGCCAGTCGAAGAGTTTCAATTTTGGAGAGCTTTCTGTCCACCGGCTCGGTGGGTATGAGAGTCCGAAGAGCTGTGAAGGCGGTGTTGACACTCTGGGTCCTGCCTCTCTCCCTGGCGTTTGCTGCGCTCCTCTGTTTCACGACCACCGCGGAGTCTCCTTCCAGTTTGCGCGAAATCCTTCTTCGTTTTTCGCTGGAGCCGCAGAAACTTTGCTCCGAGCTGCCGTCACTTTCGCTGCGGTTTTCGTCGTCCTCGGACGTGATGGTGAAGTCTGAATAGATCATGTGTGTCGCCACAGGCCGCAGCATGGCGAAAGTCATCATTAAAAGTTACAAGTCCCAGATCCAAATCCTCTGTTAGATCAGTCCGAAAGTAAACTCAGGGACTCTCCCTACATCTCAACATGGCACAAAGGTTGCATGGAACCACTAATGAAAAAAAAACGTTTTTAACAAAGCTGACCTACTTTTCATGTGTCAGTCTGCAGTGGCCTATTTTAAGGATGGACGCTGGCTACCTGGTCAGCTGGGCTCTTATAGCTGCATGGGAGGAGCTGCCAGCAGCACACAGTGTTACAGTGACCTCTCAAGTGAAAAGACACAAACAATAACTCATCATAAACATGCCACATTGATATACATCACAAATGCACAATAATATCAGGTAAACAAGAAGATGAAAGTAGATTAAAACTTTTATAACGGACACAAGCAGACTACCTGCAGAAATATCCAAGAAGCTTTGAACCAGTGTGCTTTCTGGTCATTTTGTTACTGTTATTTGCCAAATTGTTTTAAAATAAAAAATATTGTAACTATTGCAGACTGTAGTATTGCAAGACACAGTATAGCAGTAAGGTATACATGTATGCAGTGGTGGAAGAGCCTTCCTAAGTAAAGGATGCAATATGCCACAATAAAAATACTATTACGAGTAAATGTGTTGCATTTACTGTGTTAGCAGTGAAAGTACACAGAAGACCCAAATTGAGTGGAATATTATATTATCATTACTCATGCATTTATGTGTAAGTAGAATCTTAGTGTTGTCACAAAGTGGAGTGAATGTATAACTACTTTATATAATTTTGGCTAGTTTAGTTTATAAAAATGTTTTCTAATAAACGGATCAAATATTGTTAATGTAAAACATTTTTTAACAAAGTAACTTGTACCTATAGCAGTCAAATAAAGACAGTGAAGTAAAAAGTAAAATATATAATAATAATATTTGCCAAAGAAATGTAGTATAAGTAGCTGCATACAATGATTTGAGTGGTAAAATTATTAAATGTTTCTGGTCCTGGAGTATTATTATAAAACTGACAAAACTCAAAAACAATGTATAAGCTATGTAGTCTTTTAATGGCATTTGGGGACTAAAGTTTGCTTTTCTGTTATTTTATAGTTTCCCATCTTGTGTTAGTCTGACATGTTTATGGTGCTGCCACCCACTGAGGTTTGTTTTTATTGGCTGGTAAACCACACGACTACAGTCAAGACCAAAAAGAACTTCATCTGGCTCAACATCTAAATATAATTGTGCAGGTGTTTGGAGAACTTGTGCAGCGAATGTACTTGCAAATTATTTTTGTTTGTCTTTCCAACTCTCAAATTTCCAATGGAAATTGTCAAGTCAAATGAAAGACATTCTTTAATTTGAATATTGGTTTCAGGAAGTCTGACTTAATGTTAAAGCTTGTATCACTATTGCTAAGCAACAAACCAAATCTTGTATGCCATACTGTATATTTCAGCTAATAAATGCCATTGGCCTACACACTGAGGACCACAGGTCAGGCTGTTGGAGAAAGTCAAAGTTAAGCTACTTCAATGTGCCTCAGCTGCATCAACAGTCAGACATCAGACACCCAAACTGTCTGCTGAAGGAGCCCTGAGGTCTTTCGAGGAACAGGATTCTGCAGCAGCAAAGGCTGTGTGAATATTTCAATTAACAGCATTTAACGGCATTCATATTCATTTAAAAGAAATCACGAGCTGTGAAACAAACCAATTTTAATTTGTTGTGATATGTGATGATCCAGTAATAACACATTAAAAGGTCAACAAATCCCCACAACTACCAGAAAACTAATTACGTTGCCACTGTCAGACACTCTCTCTGCTGCTGCTGCTGTATGGTTAATTACATTTACCAGGACCCATGAAGACTCACTGTGAATTTACTGTGTTAACCAGTTTACCCTTTATGCAGTACAAGTGTGTGTGTGTGTGTGTATACATGGGACTTAAGACAGAAGTTGAAGCGTCCTTAGAACAGCTCTCTTATTTCATGGAACTGTGAAACACTCTTTTGCTCGTCCGGAAGAAGTAGATCCATTTATCCATACTGATGAGGCAACAGCATGTTGAGTTTGCCACCCACTGAGTCCTGTGATGCTGTGCTTCAGAGATCTCTGAGAACAGCAGCTCTGTCTGAGCCACCGAGCACAGGCAGGGAGGTTTTCTGTGTCTGCACTGGTTTTGTTTCTGGCCTATTACTTTACAAGATGGACTGACATGAAATTTTGTACAGACATTCATGGTCCCCAGAGGATAAGTAGCTCTAGTTCCACTATGAGGGTGAAATTTTCGGCGTTTAGTGAAATTTCTCAACAACTGTTAGATTGAAATGTAGTACATACATTCGTGTTTCCCAAACGATCAATCCTGATGAGGTTGGTGATGCTCTGACTTTTGAGTGAAATGTCTCGACAACCCTTGGATGAATTGCCATGACACTTTGCACACACATTCATATCCCCCTCAGGATGAACTGTAATCACTTTGGTTATCCCCTGACATTTTTGAATATAATGTTTGAATATAATGGTAAATGATAATATAATATTGAATTATGTGAGCATGTAATTCACTACACCATTGATAAAAAAGAACATGTAAAATATATGAATATGGCATAACAGCAATTAGTTGTATTTCACACAGGTGTGGCTGAGGTATAGTGTTATCTAGTTTCCTTACTGCATTAACATTTGCATTTCAGAGTGAGTCTATTTTAATGCTTTTGTGCAGCAGTCACTCTGCTCCTCATCCACTTTTCTTCAGCATGACTTAGTAGCAGTACCCCAGCCACTGTTTCACTCACTAACGTCCTCGGTGAGTCACACACACTGTGCGTGAAGCATTAAAATAGAGAGTATTGGAGACCCTCTCCAGCTCTGCCCCATCTTCCAGGTTTTTCTGCTGCTGACACAAGACAAGTGTGGTGATATTCCAGATGTTTTGTACTGTCAAACAATCAAATTAAAAGCTGAAAATCAACAATGACTTGATCCTCACAAGTATATTTGTGGTCAAAGCCATTTTTTTTCTCTGTACTATAGAGCTGCAATGTTAAACACATCAGTGATTCTTAGCAGTGCACTGGTTGACATGTTCATTACGATGAACGCTGCTGCTGCCGCAAAAACAGTCCTGCTGCTGTAAATACTCACTAGAGAATTTAATTTGCAAATACACAATTTACTCCTGTTTGAGTTTATATTTTCAGTCACTCAAATGGGCTTAAGGCTGAGAGCAGCAGACAAGCTGGGGAAGCCAGAAGATATTGACAGGACCAACTCACTGTTGGTTTTGATCTTTTCATGGGATATGGGACGTCTCTTTCTTCTGTCTCCCAGAGTTTCTGGCAGCACTTAGGGTAGGTTATGGTCAAGCGTTGCAGATAAAAATGGTTCAGGTTAGTGTGAAGGTTGTGCTGAGGAAAAGCTGAGAAAAACATAAAACAATGTGGAAAAAGGCTTAAACACAACAGCCTATCACATATTTGCCGTGTCCTTGTTCAGCAAAGCATTTGTAGAGGGGATCTGCACTGCAGCATTGTGGTTTAGGTGCTGTTTGATAATATAAGTTCACTCAGATGGGCAGGTTTGATGCATGTGTGAAATACAACCTATTGCTATCATGCCACATGTATACTTTTAACAAAGCTACACAGAGACCAAGGTTCATGCACAATGTGTCACAGAGCACACAGTGGTGAGGTCAGAGGGTGGATACGGCATTGCAAATCTGGCACAAATTACACGCCTGCAGCCACTAGTAGTCTGAGGGAATTCCGGATAGGAAGCTGTGAGAAGTCGCCACCGACTCAAACACCTAAACTCTTTCAAGGGGATTTGGTTGTAATGCCTCCCGAAGTGGAACAAATGGGTGAGCTGGCTAAACAGAGATCTCTTTTTTTTAGCTGCTGTATTTTAAATGTAGACGGACTCTGCAGGAGAGCCAGCATCTAATTTGTTAAGTCTTGTAAGGCAGTTTTATTCTGCCACTGGATCACTTCCTAAACTCAGTAATTATAAGAAGAAATTATAATTATTTATACTTCCCAGTAGAAATATGTCATTGTAAAAAACAGAAGCATGCAAAAGCAGGCTTGTAAAATTTTAAACAAGCCATTTATTTCAACCTGACAAATCTAATAGAGCAATTCATCTTTTTTAGTTTGTATGGTACTATATGGTTCTATATGTACTATATGCCAAAACTCAGGGAAATCTGTGTGTGTTCTGATAAACAACATCACTGCAGACGTCGTTGCGAGTGTGTGTGGAGGAACAAGTGATTCTCTCTGTATCACCAAAAGATGAGAAATGAGAAATGTTCATTCTGGTTGAAAGACTGAGACTGAAGGCCATTCATTAGAATCTCTGGGTTTAACTGACAGAAAATATGTTGAATTCATTGATTGATATCACCCCAACAGTCACATACAAGACAACTAATAAAGCTAGTTGGTTGACACAGATAATTACTCTACCATATGACACAACTCCAAGTTCCAGTCTCATCTTTAACAATCCTTTTACATCTTATTTCTAATTTTAAAAATGCACATATATCTTGTTCACATCATGCAGAAACTAAGTTGTTGCTTAATGCCCCACAGCCATAAGAGGGCCCTCAAAATAACATAATAAAGGACAAACAAAATGTTAGAAACATTTAAACTTTTTGCACATAACTAATTAATAATAATGAATCTATTAATTCTATTTCAACGTAAATCAGCTTTGTTTTCTATTATTCCATCGTTTTTCTTGGTTATAGCAATTTAAAAAACTAGATTGAAGTTTTTGGTATTTATTTTAGCAATATCTTTCTTTTGTAGTAATGTTCAGTGAGAGAAACTATACTGAGCAGAGAAAATCAAACCCTACTTACAGCATCAAAAAGGCATCACCAAATCTCATGAACTAATCATAAAGCAATCACCACAAGTTCGTTGGTTAAGTCATCACTGAGCAATACAACAGCAGACGGCAAAAAGTATATGAGAACTGACAAGGCCCCAATCCATTTGTGAAAACGGCCACAAACACTTCCTCTTTTTAGCCCCCTAAATCCCCTTGATCTGTATAAATCCTCAAAGATAAAGCGTACAGAACCACCCATGGAACAGGCTCCCCGAAGCAACAGGTGCAATATATATATTTTTTTCATACCGGTGTTGCGTGTCAAAAACCCTTTGAGGATATGGTTACTTCCAGACAGTGAACAAGCCACAGGAAGTCTTCTCACACGCGACGATTCAGAGGAGAAATTTAGAGTCCTTTAGGGCTGGTCGGTAAAAGATGCCCCGGGTCTTTCTTCATTTCCTCGATGGCCACAAAGGGAGACCATCAAGCAGCTCTGAGCTCGCATTGTGAAGGCGCTGATGTCGGAGAAGGCCTCGTCTCTGCGCAATGACCTGCGATGTACAGTTTACCTATGTTATTCTGCAAACAGTTCCTTCCTCCAAGACAGGGAAGTGAGGGAACTGACTTGATATAATAAGCAGGGCCAGTCTCAAGGTCAGTACCAACAACAACCATTATCAATTTTATTATCGAATACATTTACACAAGATTGTTCATCACAGCAGAAGAAACCATTATCATTTTACATGTTTGAGGAAGGAAAAGGCTGCTGTTATTTACTGGAAGTGGAATGCATTTTTTGAGTTAAATGGCATCAGCAACTTTATTAGGAAGTGTCACCCATCAAAGGCTTTGGTTTAGGAGGGTTTTTATATGAACTGACCTTCTTCAGCTTTATTTGGCAAAACACAATCTAACAGGTTAAAAGAGGGATCCTTCTCAGAGACCACGAGCAAGAAAGACTGATGCCGAGAAGAAGGGGCAGACTCCGCGACATCCTGCATTTTGACACAAGATATTGTCAGCCTGATGGTCTCATAACACCTACAAACCATCTGGTCTATGGGCTCCTTTCTATCACATTGTCTTTTTGTGCTGTCTGAAACATCACAATCAAAGTTGACTGCATGACACTTCATAAAGTTTTCATAAAGAATAAAATACTGTACTTTGTTGCTACCATAGTACAAAAGTATTAATACATGTTACATGTAGTTATTAAAATAATGCACACTTCTTCCTAATATTCTGCCACTGCACACAAAGCATTTGATTTCTAAAATTAACACTAGTGCCACACACACACAAAAAGACTGACTACAGGGACCTTTTGATATAATTTCAGACTAAAATAACTCAAATGTGAGACAACTTGTGTTTAAATCTTCCTCGGTACTCAGTAGGAGGTGCACTTCAAGGAAAAGCACAGGTGAAAATAATGTAAAATGAATGATGGCTGAATTCCTTTTAGATGCTTGTTTCAGGGTGCTGGGCTGTGTCAGAAATCACTCCGTATTTACTACATAGTGCACTATATTTACTGCCATTCTGTGTCAGAATACGGAGTGTGTAAATGCATACGGCACTGTAATGCCAATTGGGAGTGGTGAAGGAGTGAACAAGGAAGTGACTTAGGACAGAGCCGCTTTCACATCATATCATGTCATAATAAATAACCAAGTGGGATAAACTCCTCATGTCAATATCTGTAACTCTAATTATCAGGAAATCCTGACAGCAGTGATTTCTTCCACTAAAGGAGCTAAAGAAAAATCTGCAGTTACATCTAAATAAAATCTAACATTGACAAACATTTGCTAATTTAAATGGGCTTATACTTTTTTTGTTTGTATCCTTTTTACAAAATAAGTAACCCATATAGACTATTTATATTGTGCGACAGCATAGCTGCCATCTTGGAATAACACGTGGACAATCCCAAGTCAGAATAATGGGACTTTTTCCAGCTTTTCCCATTATGCCGACATGACGTTAATGCAACAACGTATTGTGCATGCTGGCTCACTGTCACCATGTCGTGGCTTACTGGGACACTTGAATACAGCAGAGCCATGCCTGAAGTTTGAAACCACCCTTGTTGTGTAGTGTCACTCAGCTACATGCCCCTTCACGTTTTCTATAAGTAATAAGTAAATAACTGCAGGAAAAACTATCATTTAAATTACTTTTAATGTGCAAGCACAATCTGTGTTTTAAGGTCAAAGCTATGAAATGGCAGACACTCATTTGGTAAAAACATATAACTTACAAAAACATAAATTTACACACCCTTTAAATAACATTTCAATGGTTTCAAATGAAAAGTATCCTGTGTTTAACTAAAGAGTTACATTTCCCCCTGCTGGTAAATCCTTTGCTCTGCAGTCACCAGCTGCAGCAGAAAAGTATAAACTGTCGGTGTGAGTCTCCTGAGCAAAGTCTCTCAAAAAAACACAGCTGATCCAGCTTCACCGCAGATCAGGCGTCGAAGCCCCCAGGTAAGTGCTAAGGTCTGAGACGTTAGATTTGATGAGCTTGGCGGGGATGGTCGGCATGTTCAACCTCTGATACGCAGCAAACCTGTGACAGCCTCCAAATGAGTAGTAGTAATTTCCCCCCTCTCTGCCTTTGATCCACAGCACATCAATGGGAGGAACAACACTGATGTCTGCTGTCTCCTGGAAGGAAAAACAAGCTGACAATTAATTCATACAGCAGATGTGGAGCAGAAATTATGCATGCATTGCAAAAAACAAAAAAAAGATATTGGAATGATTAGAAGGAAACAACAGAATGAGTGAGTAGATAGACATTACTACAAACATGCTCTTATAGAAATATTGTAATAACATTATAGGCAGTGGTGGAGGTAGTTCTTAGAAGTACCACAATGGGAAGATACTCCATTACAAGTTAAAGTCATGCAATCAAAAGTAAAAATGCAGTTATTATTAGCAAATTGTATTTTAAGTATCAAAAGTAAAAGTACTCATTATGCAGAATGTATGTTAATTATTAATTATTATTATTATCACATTGGGATTATTATCACAATTATGTAGCTAGCAGTGGAGCAAATGAAAATTAACTACTTTAAATGGGAAGTATAAAATGCATCCAGGGTAAAGATTTTAGAAATACAGAGGCCTAACCTCCAAACCACCAGCCAAACTCAAGTCAAATATATATTCATTTTAATGTTCACATGTATTTTGATCTCCTCACATTATGGTCTGATGCCATGTATGCAATTAGGGTGGAAAATACTAAAAATTATTTAATTTATTTAATTATTTTGCCAAAAAAACTGACGAAATAAAACAGAATCAGTCTTAAAAAATACAACATAACGTATGAAATTATTGAATGTATATGCCTCCTTATGTGAATATAAAACCAAATATTCCCATAAATATTACAATAGTAGCGTGGCCCCCAATGCTAGTATGTAAAATCATAATTTGCAAAGTAGAAAAGCCGTTTTTACTCATTATTTTCAAGTCCAACAGAGACAAATCAAGTATCAAGTTCTCTGACTGCAGATCAGTTGTGACTTTTTGCTTTCAAAACTGTGTTAACAGCCTAAATCCCATCAGATGGTAGGTCTAATAATTAAATATTGAAGGTGTGACATTATGCAAGATCTAGGCCTACCTATCCAAGCATCCTACTTATTGTTTATTTGACTGTTTTTAGATTTTACTGGGTCAAAACCTGAGACTTGAATGCTTTTGTTTTCAAGTCTCAAGTCCTGGCAAGTTATTTTAGGAGGTCAAAAAAAGCACAGGTTTCTCTACGACATGCACAGTACACAGTAATCTAACTACTTAAAACATGTACTTTCTGTTAGTACAATACTTGAGTAAACACACCATTGTACATATTTTTATTGTAATTGAGGGGAATTAGGGAGAAAATATTCAAATAGGCTATGCACATGAACCTGAAATGAATGTAATTTTACATTGGGTAGCCAATTCCAGAACACAGCAGTGTTGTAGGCCCTTTTTTACGGCCTATTCTTAAAATGCATACATTTACATAATAAATAAAACAATAATTGTGTTACCTTTATTGAGGTTATCAGACTCTGAACTTTCAGCTCGTCCAGTACCGGAGGAATCGGTCTGATGATGACGTTCATCGGGACGTTATGGACCTCCTCGACGGTGTCCGAGTGAATAGACTTGTTGACGCTGTTTTTAACGTCCGCCGCGCCGTACTGAGATGACACTATCGACATGTTTCTACGGGGTAAAACCAACAGCTTCGCCCAAGGTGAAGGGGGGTGCCACAACCGAAACATTTACCGACTGACTATAGTGCTTCGTGAGTGTTTCTTCACTTCCTTGTTGCTAGTTTGTTTGCGTAGTTTCTTAAACGGAAGGTTTTCATTGGTCTTTCCGCGCTGTCAATCACAAATGTAGCCCACCCTCTGTGATCCGTCGGAGCTACATTTGGCATTAAAAGAGCCTAATTAATTGTTTTATCTAAAGTAAAAGCTTGTATTTGTTTCGTTAGCATTTAACATAAATGTTGTTATACTGGCATTCGCTATCAACACAGGATTAATGCCTGAATTAATGAACTAGCTAATTAGCATAGGCTACATAAATTCAGTTCTTGTCACTTAAGTTAAACCTGCAGTAACTGTTTTTGTATTGCTTATTTACACATCCAGTAGTTCCGGAGCAATATTATCCTTAATTTGGAGTCATGTTTGTGGCCACCTGATTAATGTAAGTCCAATATTTACTCTATTTTAGCTCAGTTTTTGGTCTCTACCACGTCCTGAGGGAAATGTCTTGCTCTTTAGCGGTTAAATGTCCAACTGTGTTTACCAACTATCTGCTAACTGTGTGTGTCTGCAGTTTGGTGCTGAGTAGACAGTGTACATTTAGAGCTTTTCTGTTGAAAACAGGTGGCCTGATTTCTGTAAATGACACTATGAGAGCGGTGAGAGTAAACCAAAACAGTAAAGTGAGCCAGACAGTTAAACAATAAGCTGAAAATCACTATAAAGCTCCGTAAATCTAAGGAGAGCAGCAGAATGACATAATGTCATACAGTGAAAACACATTGTTTTCACGTTGTCATTTGATACATTGTTTGCATAAAACCCATTTCAAATTGTAATATTATTTCCTCTATTTACTTTATATTTTCCCCAGGAATAGTCGTTAACTCTAACTGTACTGATGTAAAGTCACCAACCGACCCTTTTCACTGCAGACTTGTCGAAGCAGGAAAAGGTCAGGTGGAGTTAATAACATGAATGATGGCTGCATTACATTTAGGACAACCAGTTCCAGGGCTGAGTTATAAGTGTAGCCTATTCTCACTCAATGGCATAGCATACTGGGACGCTTCATGGAATAGGGCCATTGTTCATTTTAATTACTTACACCTGTGCTTTTCCTGCTTCTACAAGTCAAAATGTCGAAAAGACTTAACCCTTACCTATTGCTAGAATTGGCTTTACTCCCGCATGGTTTGGGATCCCACAGACCTCACTGCTGTTTGTGTTAAAATAATAATAGTAATTGCAAGATTAATGACGTCTTCCTCTTAATATGCTGTTTTCTTTTCTTCTGACCTTATTAAAAGTCATTAAATGTAGTGAGTGGTAACCCTTCCCTTTGCCACAAACTGGGCTTGTACATGTGATGAAAGTGACAGAATATGAACATAAAGCATTGTTATTACACCAATTAAGGAAATATCTCATGTGATTATGTTATATGGGCTAACCACAAACAAATATATATTAATATTGTAATTTAAATGTACAGTACAATATATACATGGTTGTATGTTTGAGGTTAATTAGATCCAAGTTTGACCATTGATGCTCAAATTGTTAGAAAAAGTCATAGAAATCCTAATAGACTTATTTGGGATTTGGAAAGGATAATGCTGCATAAAAAATGTAATGTGTAGTTTTCTGTGGCGAGCTTCTGAAGCACGTCAACAAAATCATGTTAATAAGCAACTCTTATAATATCAGTCAAAAAGTCATGAAGTATCAAGCTGATAAAACAAAGTTAAGTGTGTGTTTTGAAATGTCAAACAGAACATTAAGGTTAATAAGTCTGCTTCCTAACATGTAAACAGGCTCGTATTGGAGGTAGCTGAGTATTTCATGGCATGTAGCCTACATGCCGTAATTCCAAACACAAACATTACCCCCTTTGTAAGATAACTTATTCATTCCATGGCCAAAACTGTTTCTCATTAAAATTCTCTCCAGCAATTAGTCATGCAGTTGAAAAGAGCTGCTACAAGCCCAGAATCCTTTGGTAACAATAGTTTTTAATGAGGTCAGTGTCTTGTATTGTCGACTGTTGCATGATATAGGCTTTCTCCTTCAAAGTGTACTACTTGGTGAAATTCTATTTTTGCAGGGATTTCAAAGAGACAGCCAGGTTGCTGTGGTTACAAAAAAAAGGATGTCTGGGCCCACAGCATTGTACAGGTAAGTGAAGAGCTTCAAAGATCTGTGGCAGTGGAGCGGAAACAGAATTATTGTTGTTTTCTCCAAACCACAGCTACAGCATCTTCTAATGAGACAATTAAAAATGATTTCTTGGACAGGAGAGGCAGGCCATTATATTGAATTATTACAAATACTTTGAACTACAATGGCAGCACCTTTTATGTTGATTAATTAGTCACACGGGGATCAGTTACAACATGAAGGAGGTCTATATATAGAATGTAATCATTAACAGTGGCATCCGTACATATTTCTTTGTAAAACAAAAAAAACAAAATACACCGTGTAATTTAGGTGCTGCAGTGAATGTAATCAACTTTTTTGCCTCATTGTCAAGTGATAGTTTTTCACTTACAGCAACAGTCTGTTTATAATTTACATAAAAACAGCTTAGCTTTGAAAGCCACCTTACGTGTTCTACTTTTTTTCCCCTCAAGTGACACCACTATAGTGTGAACACAGCTGAAAAACTCCAATTAGACTGTAATATGTTGACATGGACCGTGCAGTTGGCTGCATGACTCTGTGTTTCTGTATGAATAAGTACAGTATAGTAAATATGTATGGTGACATATCCCCCCTGGGCATTCTCCACTTTCTACAATGTGAAATTCAAGTTGGTTCTTTGCTGTCAATCAAAAGCCACTTCATCACAAAAAGAAACCAGCGTTGCGCAAAGAAGAGACCCTGTCAGTCAGAGCATATAGACATGTAAATCATCTCCAGTGCTGAGGTGTGTTTGGAGTCCCACTACACTCTGCGTGACCCTCTGCTGTCACAGCAGGACTGTATTCTAGTCGCTAACATATCTCAATTACTTAGATTGAGATAGTCACACAGGTACAGCAGCAGGTCACGGAGGAACAGTTCCCACATAATGATTTGCTGTTAATATTAGATTTCAGTCCCCATGGGATAGTCACACTTAGAGCGGCTGGAGAAAATTACCTGCCAGCTTTCCGACAGGGAAGTGAGCTATATTTATTTATACCTTCTCCGGTTTTTTGTTTTTTTTTACACGTTGACATGCTTTTAAAGTGATAATTATTCTGACAGCAATTTTCAGTCTTCAAACTTTAGCTTTGTGATAGATGAATGTGTCTGAAATCATGACACGGTTTAGCGGCAGTGGATGTTGCTGTGTTTGCAGCTGAATGTGTGACTGATTTGTTCAGTGATGTTGATTATTCACTGGTGGCTCTCGTTGCCTAAACCTATGAAATTATTTTCTACACTGTCTCCTTCTAGTTCAGCTATCCACAACGGGATTGCTGTTTAATGATCTTCCTTGCCTTGAAATAAATTTGCTCTCCCAACCTCACCCAGAGAGAGAAAATAAGTGGTGCTTTGGAGTGAGATAATTTAGATATGGATTAAGTTGTAGTCTTTCTTTCCATTTACACTTCATTTCATTAGCTTTACCCTACAAGCTGAAGCAGAATAATGTTTTTTCAACTTTTCAATCTTAAATATCAACATAGGAAGCCACAAAAGCATTCATAAAATGATCTCATTTATCTCTAAAACAAATGATAAAACGCTCCTATCTGTAATTCATTTGCTATCCTTGTTTCTGCCTGTATTGTATATGAAGGGAAAATGAGGAGCTATTTAAGGAGTGCCCTCCTTGACTTTTTGCTTGAGTGCTGATGACAAGTTGGATATCTTAGATGCATAAAAATGCGATTTTGACATGACTTCAAAAAGAGAAGCATACGGATGAGGTGGACCCTCTGCCAACAGAGAGACGAGGAAACAGATGGGTTTTACAAAAACAGCACAAACATCAAGAACACTGAGTTAAAGAGCTTGGCAGTCTCACTTGATGAAACAGTGAGGAATGGAGGCGCTTTTAATGAGCATCTCTCCTGTGATGCAGAATGTGAAAAGACAAACTGTTAGCTCTTAAAGGGGCAGTTACAGTTGGTTGGCCCTGACTGGTTGAATCGAATGGTTTTACCAACCTCTTGTTGAGGGACTTTGGTCAGTATGCATGCAGTTTGGTTTGAATGGAGATTCATGGTTTCATTTTGAAAATAAAATAATAGCCTGGAGGAAAATATCTCTGCAGTTGAAACATCCAGTTAAACTGATGGCACTATCATCAACAAACAAAGCTTGTTGTTGTTAAATTGACAGTTGGTTATCAACCAACAGATGGCGCCAGATGTATGGGGAGGGTCTGAGGAAAGGCCGGCACCAGCTGAAGGAGTGTTGAATTAAGTAAGATGACATGTTGTTTGCTATGTCACTTTGAGCAACTGAGACACCAATTTCAACTAAAATACTTTCAATAGTGAATTTGAAATGGACGGCAAAAATAACCAGTAAGAATATATTTTTTACTCCATATTCTTTTAGGACTGCAACTAACGATTATTTTATCGATCCGTTTTCTGCTCTATGAAAAATGCCCATCGCAAGTTGAGAGAACCCAATATGACATCTTCTAATTTTGTCTGATCAACAGTCCAAAACCCCATTATATTCAAGTTAAAATCATTTAAAACTGAGAAAACCAGCAAATACTCACATTTAAGAAGCTAGAACTACTTTGAATCATTGCTTGATTAAACAACTGAAATGATTAATCAATCATCAAAGCTATTGCAGATTAATTATCTGTTGATTGGTTAATTGATTCTTCCCCTATTTGTTTCAACTGTATTGATTTTTGTAAGCACATTTCTCTGTTCAGGGTAGCAGATCAGAATTTGAATAAACACTATGAGGCTGCAACTAACAAATATTTTCATCATCGACAATTACTCTGCAGGCTACTTCCTCAAGTCATTGATTGATCTTTAAAATGTTAATAGTGGAAAATGTTTGTTTCAGAATCTTAAACCCAGAGGTAATCACTTCAAATCCTTCAGTCCAAAGCCTAGAAGATTTTCAGTTTCCTTTTAAATAAGATAAAGAAAAACAGCAAATGTTCACATTTTAGAAGCTGCAACTGTTGACATTTTGGCCAATAAATGATTACTCAATTATCAAAATTGCCAAATTTGTCAGCTTGTTTGTGACACAAACACCAGTTGCAACTAAAATACTTTTCCATCAGTACTCTTGAAATGGACAACACCCATTACAAACACAGTTTTTATCTCCATATTCCCTATTTGCCATTGTCATCCTAGCAACAGAGATGATTTGTGTGAGCAGGGTAGCGGATCAAAATTTGAATAAATACAGTTTACATACATTTGCTATACATAAATAGCATGATAATCCAGTGTATGGTGTTCAATAGCCCTGGCTTTGCTTCTATGTAGATAAGTGCAGTAACCTTGTGGTAACCCCTCACCCCATCAGAAGGCAGTTATATTTCCTCTCAGAAAGTTACGGAGAAGATGGTGGTGTTTGCTGGTCAGTGTCTTTAAAGTGCAAGTGTAGCATTCTCTCTTTTGCAGGTTGTTTTCAATAATTTAGCTACACTCTGAGGGTGTGTGGCAGTCTGTAGAGTGTAGCAGCGACATGTATGCAGGGCCTCGTCCTCCCTACCTGCCTGCCTTTGCTGATCACTCATTGCTGTTGTTACACACTCAGCTCACCCATGGGTGATGTAATTGGATTGCATGGGTGCCCATTTTATAGTCCATTGGCATTTAATGAAATCAGTTATTTACTTTCATCATAAAATCCAATAAGTGACAACATCTGCCAGAGTAAAGTTTTTGTGAGTATCGCACATGAATGTTGATGTCTGCAACCTCCTGATCTGCAGCACTGTGAGCTGTGAGCTGCTGCGTGCACAAGAATCAACACATGGTTGTAAACGTGTCATTTGTCAATTTATTTAGTTATTTGTTTACCTTCAGCGGCATAACTAGCATAGAGGCATGTAACAACAGCAACAACAATCACTGCTTTCCCACACTGAAGAGAGGAGAGTGCAGCAAAGTGTCCTGTTTCCCTGCTCTGCTCTGCCTGCTGTCTCATTATACTGCTGCTGTGCTGCTGTGCTGCTGGAGGACACTGAAGGACACAAGCGATTGAATTCAAGTGTTGTATATTCCCTGGAAACCAATCAAGAAAAGCTCCAGAATAATAATCCCTGTCCGCTGTCATGATTCATTTTTATTTTTTTCCATATTTTTCTCTGGCTTTTAAGTCACTCAGAAAGAGTAGTTCCAGCATAAAATCAATGTTCCATTAAAATTTAATGACCAGGAAGGGCTTAATAGTGGTGGAACAGATGCCTCTGCTTTCGATAACGCCGACATCCCAGGAACTCTTATTCAAAGCTATATTGGTGTTGTCAGGTCGTCTGACCATTCCAGTTTTTCTCTGCCGCCCCAGGAAAAGCAAAGGATATTGGCACCTTTGTGCCTTGTAGCGGTGAAATTAAAAGTTAGTAAATTGACAGTAAAGCCCATAATATTCATCAAACATTGACAGCAGAGGCTACAGCTGATGGCACATTATAGTCATAACTATAATTACTCACTGTGTTAATGTTGACTGAGGGCTATTCCAAACTGATTCCACATTCACCGTTTTTCTCAGTGTTTCACATTAATCAGATATATATATTTTGAGAAAAAGGTGTAAGAAAGAGATAAAAGCTGAATTGAATGAACAGGTTGTCCTGCCCCAGAACATCTGCAGGGCGTGTGTGTGCGTGTTTTCTCAGTTATAAAAAAAAACAAAAAACAACCTTTTTTTCTTTTATACAATACAATTTTACCATTTCAAAAGAAATCAGAGTGGACTTGTAGGTTCCTTGTGCTATTGTTTTTATTAACGTTATCATTGCTATTGTTGTCATTATTATTAATTGTAGCAGAACAAGATAAATTAAAACACCCCTCAGCAATCATGGCTTAA